>DWFE01000019.1:0-13219 GCA_018246515.1 Pyrrhopyge pelota | reverse complement strand
CATAACCCGCAGTTTTGAATCCGTCGTGCCATAAACGGTGCACAATTTTCTGCATGAAAGGGATAAATGTTTGATGCCTTTTATTTTCAGTTGACGTTTAGGCCAGACGATCTGGAATTGATGAATATGCTAAAAGCATGCATGTGTTTTTGGTACTTCTAGGTATTCCAAAAGACCTTCAAACGGTCAATGAATCTGAATTATAATATCGCGCGATCTTTTAACTCTATGTTAGCATGTATTTGATTAGATCTACAACTATATCCTGCTTTGCTTTTGTGTCACACGAAAGGCATTGTCAAGTTCGTTTATGAAAGTGTTACAACTATATATGGTATCAAGTTCATGGGCATTTACAATAAAAAGTTTATTACAGTTAAAAATTATTATTTTGTTGTATTGATCAGAATTCTCAATTTACTATAAATTGCCATTGCTGACGGGCTCGTTGGTACAGTGGTTAGTGAACATAACCTATTCGCCGGGGGTCGTGGATTCGATTTCCAACCAGAATATTTGCGTGATGAGTAGAAGAAATTGTTCTGTATTTGGCTATAAAAAATTATGCAAGAAATACCTATATATTTGGATGTACATAAGTATGTAGTTTATCAGTCTTCTAGTTACCAAACACAATCTCTTTTGATGCTTAATTTGGAATCAGATGACCACATGTAAAGATGTCCGATGATATTATTATATTATTGTTGTATTATATTGATTGATATAACCGTTCAGTTCATTATTTGACACCATGTGTATCTATAGCGTCCATTTCATACGAAATTCTAGTATGGGCTCACATATGTTAAGCCTCATTATAGTATAATATGATCAGAATCAGCAATCCGTGATGTGTACTTTGAAATTGATTAATCAAACACATAGAAGACAAGTTACTGTCGACTTTACAATTTTACCGCCTTATAGTCTTCATAACACACACATAATTACCATCACTTGAGTGGCCAGTAGTATAATTAAGACAGCGTTCAGAATTTCACGCTAGGCTTTCCATTTTCTCCACATTTGCTGTTGATGGTTCAAATACATCACAGAACTGGTTCCTAATGAGTGTTTATTGAAAGAAACCTGAAGACGTTTGCGTTAATGGCTCCTTCACTCTTATGGCTTTTTTGATTGTTTGCTAGAAGGCGAAAATGCGTTAGCTTTCCATACTTATCCCTTACTACACCGCTTTATCATAGCATAATTTAATAAGCTTCTTTGAAAAGCGTACTTAACAAATAACAAAAAAATATTCAATTAAATATGCAACTTATGAAAGAACACTATCGGCATAACAAAGGTTTACTTTTGTAATTCGATCATTCGATTCACTCGTTTATTCAATTTGCGTTTTAACAATAATGTCTCTAAACCGCCAACCGAATCTAAGTTCATTGCTCCGCGGAACTCCCAAATCAATTCCATAATTTGGCATCATTTGAAATTTTAATTTGATATCGCATATAAAGTAGGTGTACTGATTACAACAGCACTTTCTTGTGGGTGTGACAACTCATCTGAAACACAATGTTTTTAACTTGACGATTTCAAATCAACAGATCTAGTCGAGTTCAATAAACTTCAAAATACCATGGATATCATAACTGACGAATCACAATAGTGCCGATGTACAAGACAGATTATCCCCGGAAAGGTAAAGGTGGACGATACAAAACTTTGGACATAACGGCATATGTACGTGCAGCTTGTGTAAAGCAATTTAGACTTAATTGCTTATTGCTAAGTGTGAAAGCCCAACGACCACGCGTCTGATAACAGTGCAAGCTGTTTGTTGGCGTGTATTCTGTTGGCGGCACTGCGTTTATTAGCCACTGGTTCTAATAATCCGATTCGTGCTTCATTTTGAGCTTCGTGAGTAATTAGTTGATTTACAAAAGGAGCTGTGCTCTTGACTGGAAGTTATTATTTATCATCGAAATGGCCGAGGAATTTTTATATCTTGTTCAAGTAATAGTACTCGTTAAGACTGAAATGTTGGACTATCAAGAGATTAGAGTACATATTGCTATCGAGGGACCAAAGATTCTTCTTGTTTACATTAAAACGTCACGAGGGTTGAGAAAACATTTGGTTTATGTTTCTCATACATAAACATACGTCGTAATCAAACATGTACTCGTATGTATGATTCATACCGTATAACGGTATCACAAGCGTATCAACAATGAAAGTTCACGGTCGATTGTAACTTTGATTTTCTTATTCCAATGTTTATTGCAGAGTTCTCGAGTACGACCATCAGACAATTACAAGGTAATTTGGACGTCATCACAGCATCTATGGCTTCATGACGAATCGAAATGACCACTATTTGGAACTATTGCACTTTACTTTTCTGACAGGTTGTTCGGACTATTTTTAAAAGATCCCACAACGCTTCGTAAACAAATATATTATTGTTGACACACGTAAGTGGATCATGTACATACATATATATGTATGCATGTATATAATCAAGTCAATATATATATACACTATTATTGCCCATGAACGTAGGTAACCAATTACAAAAAATGACACTTATTATTTCAAGAATCATTTCGCAAAGATATTGCAATACCTATTTAAATGTTCAAAATGGGTAAGAATATTGATGACACAAGAGCCATCGAACCCGCTCGATCTCCAATCTTGGGGCAACTATTAGCGGCTTTCAACAAGTCCATTCTAGATGATGGACGCCATTGTGGGTGAGCATGATCCATTGGCGGCAATAATAACACCGCGGCCGGTTCCGAACACCATGAAATTGGTGCTTTATTATCCGACATTGAATATCTTACCGAAGGTTCTGTGTGAGATCTTGGGTTATTTATGTGTGAATTCACACTGTATAATTGAGGAAATTTAATGCCATTACCCTAGAGACAAATTCGGATATTGTCGCTTTTGTTTTGTTTTCCTTTCATATGATGGAAAAGTGTCGTCGCGGGGAAAAATATCGTATCTATTTATGTCAACGTAGCCAATGGATAGTAGGTATTCCTATTCCCGCAGGAACTTGGCACGTAGGAAAACTCTCTCTAGACTGTTTCGATAAAATGCAAACAGGCTTAAGAATGCCTAAGCAGAAACGAACAAAGGAAGTAATTAGAGCTTATTTATGGGGCTACCTTATCTGTGGATGGCGCACGAAGGAACCGAACAAACATCTAATTGTTTGCATGCTTGCTGTTAGCTTTCTAGTGCAAAGCCTCCAGCCGTCTATAGCCACATTATTCTAAGTAGGTATTGGAATTTTATGGATTGATCTTCACGAAGTCGGCAAATTGGTTAAATTTGAACGATATTACTAAAACTGGTCCGCTACAGTGCTATATTTTACAAAGTCTAGCGGTAACTAGATAAATTTTTTCGAATGTAGGACTATAAAAACTATTTTTAAGCTGAATAATTGAATTGAACGTCCTGACATCTATCGACATTACTGTCATGCCACATTTCTCTGATCGTATGTGGGTGTTACCTACATTGTATTTAGAGCTGAGCATTATGTAATCGAACAATAGCTCTAAAATAGTACGATACACAGCCTTTTATGGACAATCATTAATTAGTTGCAGACAATTAGATTTCTTATCAGTATAAAGTTTGGCTCCAAGGTAGTTCCCAAAGTCATATTATATATAACAATTACTGCTAACATAATTTTAAAATTTATTATTTATTTTGAAGTGGTTTACTAAGTATTTAATGGAAATTGTAGCAAAATAATATTTTGAAAAAACGTAACAAAAAAAATCGTAACATCAGCCTTGTAATCTCCGAAGAGGTAGACAGAGAAGTGTATGACCTACTACACTCCCACGTTTCACCAATTAGGTTTAGGTCCCATTATGGAGTAGGTGGTAAGCCTGTTGCCATATATCGGGCACAAATCCAGACTCCGAGCTACTACTAATAAATCTAAATTTAAAAAATCGAATAATACCCATCCCGGGAATCGAACCCAGGACCTCTCTATCGGTACAATTTCTACAATTCTACGGTTCTACAATTTTAATTATAAAGTTTAACATGAGTTCATACTATAAATGTTTATCCTCGAACTCACGGTTGAGCGGGTCTATTTACTCCATAGACCCCTTGTGACGTGTGCGACAGCTGCAACTAACGTACAATTGTTCACTTCTCGCTCTATCTTCAGCGTTCTATCCGCTATCTCTATCGCACGTCGCATATCTTTCGGTTAGACAAGTTTGCATTGACCGTGCCCATATCGATTTTGATGTCCCTAGTTTTAAAATTATTTTACGTAGCGTATGGAAAGTATACGCATATTCACGTATTGATACTTAAAAACATTTTATAGGAACCATGATTTAAAATCAAAATGAGTTCATTATCGTCAATCGAGGAACTTAACATCCGAAAACCGACAGGATTTACGAGAGCCTCTTTTGATGAACTGTACTTCGTATCATATTGTTTTATGACAACCATCAATTTGCATTTCCTTGGGACAAGTTTCGTAAGGTTTGTTTATCTTTCGGTGATATTTTCAAGTAAATTGATACTACATCCTGTGTTTTAATGCCTCTCTTTATCGATAACCCAATATGGATCTTGTTTTGCGCTTAATAAGCTTTAATATCCGTTTAAATATTTTGTAAGCGGAGGTGGCCCTTTGTAACACGTTCGGTCTCTTGAACGTTTCGGCCACATACTACAAATGGCTCCTACATACAATACATACATACAACAAATGGCTCCTAAACATTATGGGGATTATCTACGAGTGCCATGGCTACATCACTGCATCATTCAATAACTGTCACTGTGGATTTATAAAGATGATGCAGTTTATTCTCTTATAATATATCTACATTACATGCCCTATTTTGCTTGTCTTCTACTGTATAATAAGACCAGAAATTCGTCTCTAGTCTATACGGTCTTTCAGTATTGTAATACCTTTTGCCGTTTATTCTAGGTATGGTGAAAGATACCCTGTAAAGATACGATGCAAGCGATTACATAAGAAGTAAAACCATTGATCTGCTCATATTTAATTCACAGTTTAGTTATCTCACTAAATAAACATTAAATTAAACTTAGTCAATTTTATGTTAACAAGTAACATGCCTTACACGGAATATTAATTAACGGTCCTGTTTAGGTATGCACCGTGTTGGACTTAACAATTGTATGGGAATTTTTGGTTTGTAGCTTGTGGCTTTGATGGTAATAGAAATTTAATAAATTTTTATTTATTACTGTTATCCGATTCTTATTTTTTATTGCAAATTATTTAAAAACATGCCCGTCAGTTTCTGTTCAATTGATTTAAAAATGTTCTTTTGACTGTTATCTAACTCTTCTACTCGATGGGAACCGAGCGAAAATAATGTTTCAAGTTTTTGTAAGGTTAGTAATCTTACGTAACTTGTGTAGACGGCGAGATATTGAAATGAATTGTAAGTCCAAAACAGAAAATAATCAAATTGCCGCGAGAGAATCGCTCCATTAATGATCGATGGTATAAATTTTTATGTGTTATGTCGTAAAATGGTTCATATCGCACACATGGCAGCAACACACGGGACGGTTGCTGCCAGATGTTGAGCACTTGACGATGTTTTTTAAAGGGTGTGATGGGAATCGACTCCGTTATGTACAGAATGCGGTTGGCGAACTCCACAGATTATAACTATGACGCGTAACATTATGCATACGTATATTGAGTTTTTAAACTTTTCACACGAATTAATCATAATGTATTTCTGCATATGTACATAAGAGAGAGACGGGCAGATAATATTCCAAATATATAAATATTTATACAATATACATACATATCTTCACGCCATGTCCTTGACAGGGTAGGCAGAGAGCACCGAGTGTCAAATATCTCTACCCTTACAAACCTGTCGCGCTTCGTCTATATTCATCACCATTCATATGTTTTGTATACGTACCAAGTCCAATAGACATAAGTCACAATGACTGCTGATGAATAATTACTGATCACCGATATTTCATATTCGGTTCCGTTTAAACAATAGAATTATTCATCCAAAAATGCACTGGAGATAAAATTTTAATAGCACTGTCCGTACTCCTGTATACTCAGTATAGATTTTAAATTACACTGCACATTGGCGGCCATATTTATCGGCTGTAGGTACCTATTGGTAAATAACGCCACTACATTTCTATTGAAAATAAATGGCACAGCGAGTTCAATATCGAATTAGTTAATTTACTCATTGATCGGTGTAGGCACCGTGCCAAGTTTCATACACATTATCATTTATTTTAAACCCAAATTAAAGTTCAAGAAACTTGTATAGTGTAATATAACAAGTATTAATTCGTCTTTGGAAAAGTTAAAGTCCAAAAACCAATCTCAGATACATGTGGTCGAACTTTTAATCGCCACAGTCAATGTGAATGCCTTATAAAGATTCGGAATGCTTAAGCTGATGCTTCTGCCATGTGTAGTTATAGATTGATAATGGCGGCAAAATCCTGACCACTTTGCTGTAGAACTAAGATAGAAAAGCCGGAATAATATAATTTACGTGGTGGTACACTCGTGTATTACATTTCAAGCAGGACTTATACGTTACAAAAAGTAAGTACCGTAAGTGAAAAGGGTAGATGTATATATAGAACATACCTTAATTAACCTTATAATGTATAAACTTGTAACAAAGTTACGACCGGCGCAATAAAGCTTTCATTTCTATAATTAAAAATACAACATTGTGAAAGCAGTTGCAATACAAAAAAGTTAAAAAAATGTCCGTAGATAACAACATTTGTGTGATACGTATAGGTTTATGAGTGGTGTTTATTATCAAGTGGAATATTGGCTCGCAACATAGTGCTAAATTCGAGCCGAACAGCCGATAGTGTGGTATTATCTGCCATTATTTGTCGTCGGATGAACAATGCCCCCTCGTAACACCTACTATCACGCTCAATTTGTCACCAATTATAATTATGGTGCCGGCGAAAAAAAATTTTACAGCGAGTTTTCGGCCGCCGTATTTCCCTTCGTTTTATATCAGAATTCTGACACTTAAGGCGTAGCATTTAGTGTCAATACGATAGTAATCTATCGTTCGGGTTATTCTAAAGCAATGTAGGTATTGATAATTTTTTATATATTCAATAAGTATTCAAAATAGTCGGATAAACTTGAACTGTAGGTACTAATTGTATCGTACCTACTGTAACGATGTGATATCGAGTTTTGTTATTATAAAAACCTTAAGCCATAATTGGGATAGTAATGCAATTATAAAATATCACATTCTCGGTTATTTACGACACAGTTATAAAGAATTTCGTATTACATTTCAAAAGATAAACGTATCTAGATCAACACAATGTACCGTTACATAACAATCGTAGTAAATTCGTCCGAGATAAATTGTATTCTGACAGATGTTACCGAATATGTGCGAGCTGCCGTGGCGGGTCGGCCAATAAATAACAGCAGTATGAGTAAGGACCACCTAGCGAGGAACGGAGAACTTTACGGCACCACCGTACTACACCTACGTCGTACATTTTACTTAGCAAATTGCTCATTTCGCTGCCGTCTAACAACCGCTTAATGAAGACGACTTTTCATATTTTATATGACGCAATAAAGTTCTTGTTACGCAACACTAAGGGGAGCTTGCTGGTATCGGGATCCAGTGTAACTAAGTCGAGTATTTACAAAGTAACCAGCTCAAATTAGAAAAGACAATACTGCTAAATGACTGTGCTTAGGTACCTAAATAAAAAATGCAAATGATTTTTTTAAAATCAACATCCCCATTTTTTATTAAAAGAAATCATATATTGCTATAAATGCTATAATTATTGGGTATCTAAGTGAAATATTTTTTCCAACGATATGTATATCGTATTAACACTGGTTACAAAAATTGGAATAATAAATAACCCACTCCACATCACATAAAAGACCAGAAACAAATTGCATGTCTTTCAGTTGCGAACGGCGTGTATAAATCATATGAAAATTTTACTGCTAACGCAATAGTCGTAAAGCTTATTTAATGCAACGCAAATGAATTCCAACGACACGCGACTCAGTCGATCCATTCAAAAACTTACAACCATTCCTTAATAGCTCATTTGAATTTATCACTCATTGAAACATTTAACAGCTAGCATGTCTAATGTATACATAGATATGTGCAGAGGTACGGTTTACTCCCAAAACGACATTATTATTAGATTGTTAGAGACAGTTTCAACACCCGTATCTATGTTTCTACGCATATAGTAACCGGTATGGCTCCAAATATAGCTACATAATTTACGAACTTAGTGCTTTGTTCTCTGTTATAGACAATCGATGGCTATGACAGTTCAGATTAATGCATGAGGTCGATTTAAATTTATACGGCTGCAAAGTTATGTAACAGGGTCAAAAATTTATTGATATCCACACTGAAAATTTATACTGAATAATTTTACAATTTATACGAATGTGCGCGAATTGAATACATCCGATGTAAATATTTTTGATTTCTTCCTTATTAAAGATTTACACGATACAAAATTGGACAGTACGTCACGCACACATAAAATTCGATCTTTGGATCTCCACAATAAATCAAGGGGCGTTATGCGCCATGTTTCACGATCTCGTGCCATCTTTATCGCACCAACATTATTTGTTATACGGACATCTCCGTCTAACATTATGCTGGAACTGTGGGAGCAGGGGAGGGGGCAGCTGTCTAGTCGTGACGTATTACTCGGCTGGCGGTCGGTCAGGTCAGTACGTTCGTTCCACGCTGTAAAATATGGGACTGCTACTTTATTAAAACCGGTTTAAAAATGCTATTAAAAAAATGAAGCAAAATAATTACAATAATTTTTAAACAAACATTCATGTTGTACAACGGAAGCGGTAAGTAATGAAGCGCCTGACGGGAATATCGATATCGACATGTGTGCTAATTACTTACCTATCTTGGCAAATATGTATGCCGAGTAGGTTGTCGATGCAAATGGCAAGTTCGATTCGAGAATAGACAATGCGACCACAGCTTTACGGGACCACCCACTTGTTTTTGCCAGGAAAAAAAAGTACAATAGAAGAAGTGGAAACTAAAAGAAGTAAACGGAAGATAGTGTAATTACCATACATTAGTAAGGTTTCAATTTTCTTATTACAACACTTAGGTCCTAACTAATCTAAACTTAGCAAACTATTAGGTAGGAAAACACAGTTTGTTAATAATTTACATTAAAATAGGCTTATCAGTAACGTTGATGGATGAGACAATTTTCGAAAAAATATGCTTGATAAAAGAGAAAATTTCATATCAAAAACCAAACAAGCAATAATTGAATTTGCACGGTGCTCATTTGGCAGGAAACCAGTGTGCAATCAAAATCACACCTCAGCGTTACCACAGCGCTGTCTAGTAATTTGTAAAAGCGAATGATGGGCCACACGTGATCAGACTGCTAATGAATTGAAATGATGAGTAACGCGATAAATACAAGGACGATGTACCTACGAGTATCACTTTTTGTTCGCTTAGCTATTTTCGATGGCAGCAAGCTCGGAGTTCCTGGAAACGGCTCATATATTATCTTCACAGTTCAAGTTAAGTCTTCTGTCAGTAAATGTGACTTCTGTACAGAATTAGCGTGGCTGCGTAGCTTTTGAATATTTAGAGAACTTTTGATTGTAAATTAGTTTTGTTTCAACTGTAGAATGACTTGAACACAATGTTAACAAATTGTAGAGCCGTTTCCGAAGTTATACTGGGCTCTTATTTGTAGCAGCTAATTCGTAAGCCATTTTAAATATCACGTCCTTGTCGGACATCTCATTGGTCGGCAATAAATAGCGCGTTATCTCTCGATATCGAGCGCGGGCGGCACTGCTCCACGCGGCGACCTACCCTCACTCTAATGAATTACACAATGAACTCTCATCTAAATACAGAAAAAAGCTTTTAAAGGCACATATCAAAAATGCCCACAAAGCCTACTAAGACAGGCCTTACAGATTTATAGCACCACCTTTGTTAAATCACGTAATCTCCGCGTGGAGTCGCGATACAAATGGAGGTAAATGAAAATAAATGTAGTTCCTCATTCTGATGCTCACCTACCTATTTACATTATGTTCAAACATAAATCTGGCTCTATTTAGTGGTAATCTATTCAGAAAATTACCTGCTAAATCACATTTAAGAGCCATAAAGCATTGTTTGGGGGTATACGATTCACACAAAAAATGTTTGTCGGTCAAATCACTTGTAATTCGTTAGCTTCGGGGTGGCATGTGCCGTCATTGGGTGTTTAATATATTATGTGGCACACAGATCGAGTAGATATCCCAACAGGTAACAAACAATCCAGCAAAACAAAAACTGCCTGTCACTGACGTTAAAACCAAATTTTTTGTTTCATATGTAACCCTGGTCCCATCGTTGAAGTATTACATTATGTCCTGTCACAATACAGCTTAAGTACTAATCAAAAGTATTAACGTAACGTAATGCTCATATGAACAAATCAAATTGACATTATAAAACTCATCAGGATTATATAGGTAGAAATATCTGGCACTCGGTACTCTCTGCCTATCCTGTCATTACAAAAAAATAATAGGACATCGTCGTGCACGGGAGCCGTGCGTTAAATTTTTATTGAGGCCCTTACACTGTTTGAATTAGGCAAGACAAAAATTTTATTGCTCAAATTCGTTCCCATATTGCTAGCGTGTGTGTATGTGTGTGTGTGTGTGTGTGTGTGTGTGTGGGTAACGAATTTAAATCATTAATGATTATTTATCACTTGTGTTTCGGTCACTGCTACGTTGCGTCGTGCCAGGCCGGGGCCATTTTCGGCAGTTTCCGGTTATCTATTTTATAGAAGCGTTTCTGTTTATTCGGCTCATTTAAATTCGTAACAGCCTCTATCTAGCGTATAGCAAACTGGCTGCGAAAATAGCTATTTATTTTACATACATCCAAAGATTTTCATTTATTTGTATTGGCTATGCATTTAAAATTCCTATTTTATTTATAGAGGCTATACTTTTGCCCTATGAGGGAGAATCACCGGGATTCATACATTGACGAAAAATGAATTTATTTACAATAAATAATATAATATGTATTTGTATAATTTTATTAAGTAACTAACGATATTTTTAGCTTATCAAAACTTTTATGAGACTCAGGTTCAAAGTCCAAATAATAATATAATATGAATTTGGGTTACATAATCCTTTTTAATTTTAAAATCGGATTGAATTCCGAAGTTTGGTCTATAGCCAACCTAATAAAATAATAAAAGCTTACAAAGCAACAAAATAATAACTAGTGATGGGACATCACACGACCTGATGCGATGAGCATCGTTGAAATACCTAATATAATATAAGATCGTCATCTTTGATATTACAATAACCACAAACTAGGTACATAAATAATAATTACTACCCATAATCCCAAACAGCAACTACAAATA
The DNA here is from genome assembly GCA_018246515.1 of Pyrrhopyge pelota. NCBI lineage: Eukaryota > Metazoa > Arthropoda > Insecta > Lepidoptera > Hesperiidae > Pyrrhopyge > Pyrrhopyge pelota. Next base: position 1,723 of record DWFE01000019.1, on the reverse strand, counting down.
TAATTTATAGAATCAAAATGTGTCACAACATCGAACGCAACTATATTTTTGAATATCAATCTCAAAAATTACCTACACTTGGCTAGCGTGGAGGCTATGGCCTTCTCATTCTGAAAGAAAATACGTGTCTAATAAATCTAATAGAAAACAAAATATAAATACGTAAAGTAGCTACTTAAGTAGCTATGTTGGTGACCGTTTTTTACCATTTGAGTTCATCGACAAAAGTAAATTTAATTAGCGCATCACTAGACAAACGCTCTCGGGTGCGAGCCTACAAATCATACAGATACCATCTTCTACAAATTTGAATCGGATCTTATTTATGATTTGCCTTTTTCACGGCTACGTTTTGGGGAAAACTCAAACATAAATCACTGATAAATGGTTATTGAGTCGGGTAGGTACCTATCTAATTCAAACTTTGTATCCTCCTACTTTGTTTGATAACGAATTATAACTTTCTAATAAGCCATGTTGTTGTACAGTCGGTAAACAATACACGGTTTTAATATAAAAAGCGTATTGCAAAATATTTGCCGCAAATAACAGGTAGTGAACGATCCTTTTCATTATTCGCAACAACATAATAATCATAACAAAGGCATGTAAAACCCCGTAGTTGGTTAAACAGCAATCACATAAACAAACCCCAACAATAAAGCCAAATAAACGCTCGAGCACGCCATCCAATCGCACCTTGAATCGCACATAAAAGCCCATGAATACCGGTTGAATTGAATACTTGGCCGCTCAACAGGAGCACCGAATATTGCAATCCCAACCGTACTCGGTCGGGTAATATTGAGACTAGAGCTGCGCTCATAAAATCGTTTACGAGCTGCCGAAGAGCTCTCTTCGATAAACGTGCCATAAAAGTTCGGTTATTCGACGCTAGATGGCGACACTAGTGGCCGCTTGAAGCTGTTGCAGCGATTTTACTGCCATCTATGGAGCTTTTTAGTCTTTAAAGACGTCGAGCGAAGGAGACGGCGTAGCATCCCTCTTGCTCGTATTGTGTGTCGTATCAGAGTAGGCTCTACTTGCCAAAAACTTCTCTGTTAGAAAATTTATGTTTTATTTTTTCATATGTTACCTATAGATGTTATGCTTCAGGGTATACTTTTAATTTTCATACATTATACTTGAATGATTATTAACATTCTTTTTACTAAACAGTAAATAGTACTAAATAATAGCAGCTATTAAGTATACCTAGATTTGGAAGTGTGAAACATTTGAATAAGTAGTTGTTTTATAGTTAAATAAAACCGTATTTGGTGTTCGTATTTTACATAGTTTTTTACCTTACTAAATATAATGCGAGGTTTATGCATGTAATAGTTCATTTGCTGGCAGATCACCGTCGGTGGTCTAATTAGAAGTCACCTTATACGAAGTAAACTGTACACTTGACACTACAACATGAGCATATATCCTTACATACAAGTATGTTCCCAAGTATGTCCCTAGTGGTTTAAGTTTTAAGTTCTGTTTAAGTCCTGTTTTAGCTTCCATTTTAAGGATCTGGGGTTCAAATCCAGATAAGCACCTCTAAAAAAAAGTAACTTCACGTCTGTAGACCCCGAAGAGGCAGGCAGAGGAGTGTAGTACTACACTCCCACGTTTCACCAGTTACTTTTAGGAGTAGGTGATGAGCCTATTGCCATATATCGGGCACTTCTATATAGGTACATCTTTAGAAAACAATTTTTTTATGAAT
>DWFE01000018.1:0-13245 GCA_018246515.1 Pyrrhopyge pelota | reverse complement strand
CGCATTAGAAACTACTTGTTTGCGACACCCGCTCGCGGATTCCGCTACCCGCGCCGCTCCCACTCTGTTTGCACACTTAGGCTATTTTTCTGATATTTTTTGATATATATTTTTGCTATAGGTAATAGTGTTAGATGCTGTGTGTATAAATTTCTTTACGTATGTAGATACGAAAACAAGTGGTCCTTTAAATCCCTTTCGGGCCTCGTCTTTTGTTTTGCGTCGTACTGACAGTTGGTTGCCTTGGATATCTTTCTGATTGTCGAGGAAGCTTTGGGCGTAGAGTGTCACAAGGTCTGGACCGGTCTCTACTTTGCAATTGATAGCAGATTGGACAGCATTGGACATTAGCAGACTCCGGAATTGGTGTATTTCTTATTATGAATATGAGGCACACTCTATAATAATAATAGATTATGACATAATTTTTGAAGTTAAACTTCTTTACGCTTACTAGGGGGCAACCCAGATTATATCATAAATTTATCGTTATTCCATGCGTGCTACGTGTTTATGCAAATCTTCAGAAAATTGTAATATAAGAACTTTTCTTAGTCACACTAAAATAAACTATTTAGTTTGGTACAGTAATATCTTCTCTTTAGTTACTATTAAACTATTACGTCTGTATGTTTGTACAACAACATGCAAATTATTGTACGCGTGGGTGCATAGGTGCAGTTGTTTGTGCACTTAAATTATAGTATTGACCCTTAAGGAAGGGTCAAGGGAACGTATTTGAATCTATTTAAATTGACATATAAGGTTTTAATTTCTTTACCAACAAAAAAATGGAATAAACACGATATTTTTGTGGTGCAATTTAATTTCTAATATTATTTTTGTGAATTAGTAGGTTCTGTTATGTCAGAGGTACCAGAGCAGAGCGGTTTTCCCTGCCGCATTCAGCCCGCAATATCCATTAAGGGTAGTAAAATCGCGTTTTTACGATTTTCAAACCCTAAGCCGTGCACGCGCATATTGTGTGGGTACATTGCGTACATTTTTAATCCGGTAAATAAAAATAATTCTGACGACTCAGATTAAGGCTTCAACGTTTAAATAAAGTAGGCTATTAATTTTACGAGTGATGTGTTTAAGGACGAGTATGTAATTTTGCATTTGGTTTCGCTAAAAATTGCATGAAAAATTTGTTGTTTTCTAATAATGAATTGAATGTTTTACAGAGTTAAAAAGTTAACTATAATTCGTTACATTAGGTATATCAAAAAAAGGAACGTATTGAGTAGCTTTTTTCGTTTTAGCTACTATGCAAGTCTAGTCTGTGATCGGGCATATGTTTACGTATGTAAATAAAACAGGGTACATAATGATTGGATTTACATACCTTTGGGCACCGGTTTTCCTCGCAACTCTGACCGGCTTTGAATATATTCCACTAGGTTGTTCCAGGGCGCATTAGTGACCAATGAACTTGTTTTATGTTAAGGCCTCCGACGAGGCCTAACTATTGTTAATTAATATGACCACTGGGACTGAATACTTAATCTCCTCTAAGGCACGACAGTGATTGTGAAAGCTTTCCACTTCTAGAAGACCAGTCGAAAAGTCACATCCGGCAGTGTTGATCTATACACATTGCTTCCAAACTTCAACCACTTCAAAGCTATAAGCGGTTTAATTTCAAAGTACTGCATATTGTTTACTGCCTCTGACCTCGTGTGGCCGATACGTAAATATGATTTGCGTTATATTATCTATAACTTCATGCCTGTATTCTCCGAAGAGGTAGGCAAAGGAGTATATTACTACACTCCCACGATTCACCAGTTACTTTTAGGTCCCATTATGAAGTAGGTGGTGAGCCTATTGCCATATATCGGTCACTTATCCAGACTCCGAGCCACTACTAGAAAATCTAAATATAATTTAAAAAGATCTATAGTACTCGACCCGGGAATCGAACCCAGGACCTCTCGATCGACAGTCGCGCTCGCGAATAATGACCGCCGAGGCAGTCAATCTGAAACTAGATATACATTTTACGTTTACATTAGATTTACATTTTGACTGCCCCGTTGGTCGGGTGGATGGAAAGGCGATTGCTGATCGAGCGATCCTGGCTCAAGTCCCGGGTCGGGTACTATTTGATTTTTCTAACCGGGTTTCCCTAGTGGAGTCTGGACTTGCGCCCGGGTGTATGGCAATAGGCTCACCAACTAAATGCAGAGATCTGGGAGTGTACTACACTCGTCTGTCCTTCGAGCCGTCGTCATTGCGTTAGCATCAGCGTACACAGTGCGAGAACCTGTGTTCCGGTATCTCCAACCCGCATGCCCACAGTGGGGATTATGGGCATAGCCCCTCACGGGAGGCCTATGTCCAGTACTGGACTGCAATAGGCTGATCATGATGATGATAGTGATGAGTCAAGCCGGTATGTCATTTAATAATATTAGTTATCTATTATAAATAAATAATGTACTCATCGTAATATTGTAAACCTATCATTATGTATTGAGTAATGTTACTATAATAATATTCATTTGTGCGTAATTTTCAATGGCTATTACTAAAGTAGATAATAATTTTATCATTCAGTATACATTTTCTTTATCGATCCGGAAGAATTGGTACAATTTAATGTTATCTCGACATTCTCGTAATAAGAGATATGTTTACTGGTTATGTGTTTATTGTACTGTGACCCCAATATAAATTATGTGAATGATTGTGTCAGATAGCACTAGACCGTAGTTTTCCAGTTGGCGTATTTGGATCAAGCTCTCTAGCTATCGGGCGTTCAACGTTAATATTTGTTAAGGATCGAGAACATCAGTTTGTCGGCCAGGTTTTGTTAGGGTCGAGCCGCAACGGTGAAGTTGGTGCTTAATGGTTTCAACGATAGGAGGGTATGCAATACAATGCAATATACTTTATTGCACACTAAGATTTAATTTCAAAACATTTTAAAAATGTTGGGTATGTTTACATATTTACATAGATAACATGCTAACCTCTGCGATTTCATTTAAGCTATGTCAGCCCTTTCAGATACTGCTTTACTTCTATGTACATCTGCGACCAAGTCTCGAGTGTGCTTTACCGGTGAATCTGCGTATTTATCCATCTAATAACTTGGCTATGGAATTCTCGATGTTGTAACGTCAGATATGTATCCAATCATGTCACTGACGATTGCAAATAAATAATACCAAATTTCTAATTTTAATAGTTAAATTCAATAGCACTCGTACGGGATTTAAACCCAGGACCTCTCGATCGGCAATCGTGCTCGCAACCATTCGATCAACTTGTCAATGATATTTTACTCTTCAGTAGTTTTATATGACTTACAGTTATTTGGTATTTCGTATGAGCTATAGTAAACTGAATGTTACAGATCCTCATCATCATCTTTATCATTAGTCTGTTCCCATCAACTTTTGGACCAGGGGCTTCTCCAATAGCATCTTAATTCCAAAATGAATCAAGAATCTGATCCAAAACATGCCCGAGTTTGTCTCCTCAGTTATATAACTTGCAGGCAGGTAGCCTTAGGTCACTGCGCTGTTGATGCAGTATATCCTAAAACGTAAGATAAAACATAAAAATTAACAAAATTAATGTTATTTAATTAATTCTCTATTGCAACTTATAATTAATACGAGTATGTTCCCTAAAAAGTGTGTTTAATGTTTATATCTGTAAAATAAGTAGAAATTATAATTAAAATTGAGTAAAAATAATGGTTATAATATTGAAATCATTTAATCAATTCTAATAATACCACGCACGGTCCTCTAATATTTTCAAACAGAACATTCTGATGTATATCTGATGTAACATATAAAAGTAAAAAGTAACTTCACGCCTGTAATCCCCGAAGGGGTAGGCAGAGGACTGAAAAGTAACTGGTGAAACGTGGGAGTGTAGTAATACACTCCTCTGCCTACCCCATGTAACATATACTTATATAAATTTCCAAACGCCCATTTATAGTGATAAAATATTTATATTAAGTTGTATAGAACACATTCCTGCTTATTAGACAAATATTTTTTGCGAGTGGGAATCGAACCCACAATCTTGGACTCAAGTGTCAGACTTACTAACCACTACACCATCAGATCAGTCAATTTCATTTGCTTCACTAAACGCAACAGTAACATTTTAATAAAGCTATGACAAAGTCGGTAAAATGAATTTTAAATGTAATGTATTCCAACTATTAGTAGCATAATTCAAAATGGTATGAAATCTTTTTGCGCACCTGGTTAGCTGAATTCCCTCCACAATCGTATTGGAAATATTCCAATTATTTAAGTTACAGTAAATTGCACTATCACATGTCACTGACTCTTATAAAAATTTAGAAAGTTTATTCTACACCACGCTTTATAGTATTCGAATCAACAGAGCGATAATGGATTTACAAATGAATATGTATATACTAAGTGGCATGCCTTTCGCTCTATGACGGCTATGTGATGTTTTGGTATGCAAGTTGTAATCTTTCTGAGCATTGGAATGAACTACGCCGTTAGTCGCAATGCTCCCACTTGCTCTGACAACAGTAACATTTCATTGAGAGTAGGTAGAGTTCTCCATACAATGAGTATAAGAATATTTTGACTATGCTATTTATTATTTTGTCCTCATGATTTCGTCTTTTACACTAAAGAACCTTCGAGCTTGGGATTATCAACAGATCTGTGACCATCGTTAACTGCCGCTCCATTCTCGTTTTGTTGTATTACATCTATTCTCAAGGTTCTCGTAATTTAAATCACATTAACCTGGCCGTGTCTCCGCTGTAGAAATTCTTGAAATATGGTCATACTTTTCGTCCCCGTGCGCAACCGAATCGTTACCAAATTATACCATATCTGGTAAATATTTGAGGACAACACACTTAGTGTGGTCATGAGAATGCCACAGTGTGCATTTTCCAAATTTACGTCTAGACACAAAATTGTTCTGTTAGCGCCATCGTGTTAATTTATAATCCCATAGACACTCTTGTTACTATGGACTGTTAATACCATTGTTGTGTCGTGTTCGTAAAGGTCATCCTGGTGTGAAGGATGTCTAACGTGCTGAACAATTCAACGGCATCTTTTCATTTTAATTTCAATTTTAATATAAGAAATCTTAAGGTTTTAAACTGAAGTGTGTTTTCCGAGAGTAATCTACTTCACCTCATCTGTTTCTTTCAGTGATTACCTTGAAATTTAAAATAAAGAGAAAACCTGTATCACAACTTTTCGTCACTGACACCGCAAAACTTGAAAATTAAAGTCTTCAATGACTAAACGTGACTAAACACAGAACTGTGGTATTGGTCCACTTAATGTCGGCCATTTAAGGTCGGCTAGTGAGCTATAGAGGGCTATCGTCGAAATGTTTCGGAAGGATCGAATCCAAACTAGGCGATACCACTGAGAACCAAAGTTATCGACACAGCGCAAAGGATCAGCAAGCTGAAGTAGTGGCTGGTCTCATTTGTTACCCGACAATCGTTGGAGTAGATGTATACTGTAGTGGAAACCATCAGTGGACTAACGCTATACGAACGTGACTGGAAATGGTACTGAAGACACATGTATCCAACATTGGACGAAAACAAGCTGACGGTGATTCCATCATTTGTTAGAAAGTATTAATAGTGGGTAGCGTTTAATGGCTTATAATAAATCCAATCAGGAAGATAGGTATAGGTGGTGACCTAAAATAATACTAATATTAATGTCATAGACGACCATTTTATTGGAATTTACGTAGAAGCTATAGTAACCACAAGACTGATGAATTATGTACATATGTACATTCCTAAGAATATATTTATATTGATGATTTCATAACCAGACACAGAACAAACAGTAACAAATTCCTTGGATTAGCACGTGTAGTGGATACTTTAGTTGAAACCGATTACGTATGATCTGGAAATGTAAAACGTTTACGCCCCCAAGTTTTACGACCTTATGTGTGTAATTTGTGTGTGTAGTCTGACTAAATAAATCTAGGACATCTAAAATCGAAATACGTCTAACAACAAGAAAACATAAGATAAACAGCATAAGGTGTTGGTATCCGATCTAGAAAGATTTTCCGATTTTTCGATCTAAAAAGTGCAACATAGTTACCGCTGAAATCAACGTAGCGGCATGATACGTTTCATTGCCTGTCTATCGTCTGAAAGCATTCCGAAAGTGTTTTTGAGTGAAATTTAAAGTGAGTAGCTCCTGATGTAATTTTCTTTAAAGTGTGAATATGCAGAGATAGGAGCAATATAAACTACCTTTTGGTAATTAAACCTAAAAGTAACTGGTGAAACGTGGGAGTGTAGTATTTCACTCCTCTGCCTACCTCTTCGGGGATTACAGACGTGATGTTACACAATAGTTCGGGAGACTACATTGTATACAACTGGTAAATATGTAGGCAAGAAAATATAAGCGAGAAAATTCTTTGTGTGCAATTTTGTTAGTTTTGATGTAGGTTGGAGGGAACTTTTCTGAAAAATAAAACGGCGCAATTGTTGTATGGTAATTTTTAACCTCTTGCCACCCAAAAAATGCAGACGTATCCGTTGAAAACTAGAACCAGCAGACCGATTTTGCAGGCAGTCGACTAGTGTACATTTCACAGGTCGTCTACTGTTACGTCTGTGGCATTGTTATGTGTTTTTGTAATGTGTTCTATTCTAAAATGTCAATTGTAGTGTGTATGTCTGATTGTAAGCGGTTCGACGTCCGTGAAGTGTTTATAGACTTTGTCACTTAATATTAGTATATGCATTTATCCGGCAACTATATACATAAATTGACTTTTAGTTATGTATTTGCAGTAAGTGGAGAGGGAGTTCAAAGAACTATTTTTAAAAGTTCATGGATGATATATTAACTTTGAGAACATAGAATGAGTTCAGGCGCTAGACTGCCATGCGGGCCAAATGCGTGCTCGCAGATTTGAATCACCTTATATGACATGACGTAGAAATCTAAGCTGAGGAGGTTGTAGTTTTAAAGGCAAGCTTCGATACGTTGTGATTATATCCAATAATGTTAAGATATTCTGTAAGTATAGCGAAATTAGGCACTTGATGCTCTCTGTCTACCCCTCATACTACCGTTTCTTGGCGTAATGACATAGTAATAATAAAAATTAAGATACCTGCATAAGATTAAAGTTCTCTTTCAGTTCTTTACCGAATATTTCAGGATACAAAGGATTTTTTTTTTGTTCACAATGGCATCTCTTCACACGCTGACGTACTTGTGCTAACATAGCCATGTAACTCTCGTACCGTTAGCTCGTATCCTGGGCTAACATTCCCCACTGTAGCATATATATACATATAAAAAATATAGCTGCGTTGAACCCCAGGAGTCAATGTAAGCTCTAAAACTCAAATTGGGGTAATGTCATAGAAATTCCTGGCTCTGTAATACGATATATCTCTGGAGAAGAAACAGCCTAACACATTCATAGAATACGAAAATTTAAAGGTTCAAAGTACTTGTATTACGTATTAGAACAAATAATTTAGGCATTCGTGAATCAGAATGAGAGTAGCGAGCAGAGTTGCATACGTACTACTCATTTAGACTGCCCTAACACAAATTGCAACATTACATTAAAATACAAAAAGTATACTTTACTTAACTTCAAAACTAACTAATATGCATGATTGTTTAGTACAAAGTTTCAGTGAAATTGGCTGGAAAAAAAATCTAGGTAATTAATTGCTTACATTTTGAACTTTTTCCATTATCTTGGAATACATTGATCAGGATCAACTTTGGGGTTTATAGACATGTCCAATTTTCAATTGTGTATTATTTATGCTGTACTATTTGTCCTTGTAAGTAGCTTTATCTGCAAATTGAGCGTTTACGGCACAATTTGGGCAAGTGGCCGGCAGGTCGTGTTTGCATTCCGCCGAGAGTTCGACGCCTCGTCCAAGGCCAGCGTCGCGGTATTTCCCGCCACCCCACGGCGCCTCCGCCAGATGACGAGTCGACAGAATTGAGATGGCTCGATCTCACACCGGAACTGGAAATGGTCAAACTCCTATCATGGAACTATCAAGCACCCAACTAGTCCGTCTGCTGATGCTTACTGCAGCCCAATTCTGACCAATTTCAGATCGGATACATCCGGAGAACTAAATTCGAGTATAAATTTCAGATTCTCATGTTGGTACTAATTTTTCACATCAACCTAGTCGGGAATTGGAAAACTTAGCCAATTTGAAGGTTCACAGAACACAACACAATACAATTATTCCTTATTGTGCATCGATGAAAGTATAACTAAATTATGTAATACGGGCTTAGAACAGATGGAGAGACATACAAAAGGAAACATCTGATTTTGTCTGGCATGCACTTCAGAAATAGTATGAGGTAACAAATTAGCGACAAGTAAAGATGTATTTGGGGTGATGCACCCTTTATATGTGTCATATAACTTAACGTTTTTCTTTTGTAAATTTGTATGTTGTGTGAACAGAGACGATACCTATATATGGAAATTTAAAGAACGTTATTATTTACTTTATTTAATTTACAAACTTGTTTTCGTAGTTTTTGTTACTGTCTGGGACTTTATTTTGAAGTTGAAATCAATTACCCTTTGCTAAAATTTGGGTATTTGATTTTTGTTATAAGTAATAATGACTAAATACAGGTTTACATTTTTGCGCCATCTTCTATTGTCACTGAGTACTCACTAGTATTATTAGGCTGTGTTCCTTGGAAACATTTACCCACAAAAAGGGGACATAGTGTTTTTAGATGTATTTAAAATAGACCAAAATTTATCAATACCTTTAAAAGGCATGTCCGACCTTAGCGAATTGTCTCGAGATTGACTTTCAATGGCCGAAGTTTGACAGACATGACAAAAGTGAATGTTTTTGCTGCTATTCATCTATTGATATTAGATTCTGTGTTGTGGATGAATTGAAATTGGGCAGTGCATGATCATCAGTTCTCAGAATCTGACATTTTGCATTTTCCTCAATCAGAAGGCCAGACAATGTTAGGTTAAACGTTATATTATTTTTATGCAAATTATGTCTATTTATTTATTGGTCCTATGCGGGCACACTTTGCATGTGTATAGGCACATAACAGAACTAAATTTTAAAGTAAAACCACTGAACAAATTTACAAATTCTTAGTATAATTGGTCCATTCGAGATTACTCTTCGATTATTTCGGTGTTAAGGAAAACTTTACTACAGCAAATTTAGATTTAATTGCGATGAGTTATCATTCATAAATGTATGAAACAATACGATGATAGATCTCACTTACTGAACGCTACGATGTTTGCGATATTGCTTTGTCTTGGAAATTTTGTAAGATATGTTATTTCTTTAGTGTCAATACAACTTATTTAAGGTGATTAGAAGCTTTTGAACGAGTGACGCATTTAAGTACTGGGTGACAGAGGTACAGATGACATCATCCGTATAACGCCCATTCTTAAATGATCCTGTGTAGTGTATATGAATCATTTAGTACATTTGTGGTATGAAAAAAAAACAGCTGCTTCACATATCACGTTTCCAAACAATTGTATTAATATCGCCAGTACGAATGCATTAGTTATCTCATCATTATTAATAAGCGAATCGCAAAATAAATTAGATTGAGCGATTTTTGTAGAATTTTTTTATCTCTCGTTAGCGTCTTTATCATTAGTTCTGTATATATGTTATCGTTTCATTCAAAATACCCATTTCGCGTCGTTGTGTATAATTTCGCAATAAAATGTAATAGCTGGACAACATTTTATGGGTCAGTTCTATTTATGCTTTCAAATTTTGATTCAAAATACGGTATATGAACTAGAGACACATACCAACGATTTTATTTATTAAAATATAAATTTATGTACTTTTATGTCAATGTGTAATTAACGTTTACTGTTATTTGTAACTACATATATTTTTCATTTTATTACTTCATTTTTGTATTGTGATAATACAAAGCAATGTAATGGTCTTCAAACATAAAGTCATTACATTGTAACGTAAGATGTAAATAAAAATACAAACTTTACAGTCCACACGACCCAAATTTCCAGTTCAGTCACCTGAGTTTTCGTGGAACTGAAAAAACTATAGTTAGGAGCCAAAATAGAGTAAAAGGTAGGCGCTGGTGAATGTTTGGTGCTAATTATACTCTCACGGTTATTCCTATCTAGACAGAACAGGTTATTGACACCTCTATCATCGAATAAGTGCCAGAAACTTCTTTGAGAAAGATGATCAGCGCGAAATATTAACTGAACGGGAAGTAATAACTTTAAATTACCTTAAATGTTGCAGTTGTTGATATGAGTTTTTGGTTTGTTTCATGTCCTTAAACATTAGTTGTCGTGCCACTGTAAGAACAAAACAATACGTACATAAAAATCAACGTTCTTTCCATTTGTATCTTTTAACGGGTAACGGATTCGTTGAACGAAATTGAGGCCGACTTCGATCTTTTTGACGATTGTTAGCTCAAGATTTTCAATATTGCGTAACAATTACCCTAAAATTGTTCCAGATCGCACTGGTTTTTAATATACGTATGCATACATTTTCGTTACGTCACCGTTTCTAGCATGTGATCATTACCAGTTCCTATGACGGTATGACCCTTGTCAAATTATTATTCCAAATGTCAACTGTATTAATGTAATTCGTACTTACACAGCATATTCATCCGTTATAATTGTGTATAGTAATTATTGCATTTGTTTTTAATGCATTCATGTTTAATTAGGCTGATTTTCTCATCAAACCTCCTACGTAATTACTTTGCGTGCACACGATTTGTTTTATTCTGTTTCGAGATGAAATATACGTACGTATGCTACGTGAACGACGGTCATTGCCACTGTCTTTGGAGGATTACTTATTCCGCATCTAATTATTGTAATCGATTTTTTCTCCTAACTCTAACCTATTATTGCGTTCACCTTGAAACTATTGCCCTTACCGAGTTAATAGCGTGCATATTAAACAGGTTCTAGATTGGCCCCGTCTAATTACCTTTGTTTAATTTATTTTGTAATATTTGCTTGGTAATTTTAGCAAATATGGTATATGCACTGTTATATTCATACAATTGGTTCGGCCAGCTTGAGACAGCTGTTGTGAGCATAGTAGACTAGTGTGGTGATCATCATTAATAAAAGCCATTTTTTATCACGAGACGTTCAATATTATCAACATCTGTTGACTTCCTCGTTGGTTGTGTTGGTTGCAAGCGCGACTGCCGATTGAGGGGTCCTGGGTTCGATTCCGGATCGTGTACCATAAGATTTTTCTAGTTTAGATCTAGTAGTGGCTCGGAGTTTTGATTTGTGCCCGATATATGGCAATAGGCTCACCACCTACTCCAAAATGGGACCAAAACGTAGCTGGTGGAAACGTGGGAGTGTAGTACTACACTCCTCTGCCTACCTCTTCGGGGATTACAGGCGTGAAATTAGGTACGTTTTTTTACGTTTTATCTGTATAACATGTAATTTAAAAGTTATTCTATTTTTAATTAGTTTTATTATGATGACACTTTTAACGACAGGGGAAAATATAAACTGAACACTAATGCTAATGCAACTAATGCAAGTTAATACCTGAAATAAATAATTTAATAGTTAACCTATACCTGCGTTGAACGGCGCCGTAGTTGGTATGATGTTATTTGCATAATAATCGCGTACCGAACTAGTGTTAATAATTGATACGTGATTCGATTCAAGAATAGCCAGACCCGATTCTGATCGGCATCGTCGTTTAATTATATCATTGTATCAGGTTCCCATACACACGCCAGTGGTTCTATTGTGAAAGTCATCAATCTGCCCGCCTACCCGTTTTAGCACACCGAATTGTTGCTTCATATTTAGTAAGCTAATATTGTATGGATGATTGTAATTACAAAGCGATCAGTGAAATAATATTGAAAAAAATCCATACGATTCTATCGTTACGAATTTTTGTCGTGTAATAAATGTGTAATTATAATAATCTTAAAATTATAAAAAATAACATAAATTTGTAGGCTGTAAAAGGCAAAATATGGATTGAACTAAATATACTGTAACATCTTTCAATGTACCCATATTTGTGCAAATAAATGTCTTTGTCTTTGTCTTTGTCATATTTTCATTTACATAATAATAAAATATTTACTAGTTATATCATCTGTCCCATTGAATGAATCGCACCCAAGTAAAATAGAGAATGTAATAAAAAATTACTTATGATAACTAGGCTCTCTTGAGTCGATCGAAAGGTCCTGAGTTCAAATCCCGGATAGGGTACTTTTAGATTTTTCTAATTTAGTTTTATTAGTAGTGGCTCGAAGTCTGGATTTGTGCGCAGTACACGGAACTAGGTTCACCACCTACTCCATAATGAAACGTAAATGTAACTGGTGAAACGTGGGAGTATATGCAGTTTCTTTCACCGCTTCTTCTCCATAGCGAGGCATTTTCGGAAATGTAAAAGTTTCATTTTGACGTTTTAAAAGCGATAGGAATCAATTTTGAATAAATGCTATTTGAATTTGAATTATACTGCACTTCTCTGCCTACCTCTTTGGGAATTACAGGCGTGATGTTACGTTTTTTACACTTTTATAACCGAAACCCTCACAAAGGAATGAAATAATTACTGTATAAACAGACAAATTTTAGGTCCAGACAAAACACTAATAGCTCATAGTATAAATACTTATTCTGGATGGAAATGGAATGTACGAGTAGGTACAACTCCCGGCTTAGCGCTAAGGTTCACTAAACTGGTTAGACGTCAAATGCTATATCGCTTCATTACCATACGGGTCTTGGCACTAACGATGTTCTGATAAATAACTGCACCGCATAAAAGTAAGTAGTCGTTTAGTCATTTCATCTTTAAAAATATGAACACGGCACTATCTTTACGGTACATAAAACGGGCTATTTCACGCGCCCAGGGCGGTAATATTTTAAAAGGCTTGAAACGAACGCCACTGCGGACGCCCGATAACGTACCCTATCGGTTATTTACTGACCCCAAACACCACTTTTTAACTTTTATACTTTCAAGCCGCCGCGTTGAATTTGATAATCCACTTAAGGGCGTTTTAAAAACCTACAGTTAAACATCGAATTGAGCTAATATTGTGATAGAAAATAAATTTATTATAATAAATTGTATACACTCTTTTATATAGTAATATACAAAATGCCCAAGCAATGCAAAAGTTGCACAGAAGAGTGCCAAGA
>DWFE01000017.1:0-13306 GCA_018246515.1 Pyrrhopyge pelota | reverse complement strand
GCTGTTAATCGAATTGCTAATGTTCCTGGTCGAATAATATTTCTAATTGTTTCAATTAAAACTATAAAAGGTATAAGGATTGGGGGAGTTCCTTGAGGAATTATATGAGTGAATATATGTTGTGAATTATTAATTCATCCATATAATATAAATCTTAATCATAATGAGAGTGAAATAGATAATGAAATAGTTAAGTGACTAGAACTAGTAAAAATATAAGGAAATAATCCTAAAAAATTATTAAATAAAATATAAGAAAATAATGAAATAAAAATAAATGTAGATCCTTTAAATCTATTTGGCCCTAATAAATTTTTAAATTCTAAATGTAATTTATTAATAATTATATTTCATAAAATAAATTGACGATTAGGAATTAATCAAAATGAAAATGGAATAAATATAATTCCAAGAATAGTTCTTAATCAATTAAAAGGGATATTAAATAAGTTAGTTGAAGGATCAAAAATTGAAAATAAATTTGTTATCATTTTCAAATTAAAATTTTTTTATTTAACTTAAAATAATTATTTTTATTAATTTTATTAAAATTAATAATATAATAATTTAAAATGTTAAATAAAATGAAAATTAAAATAAATAAAATAAAGGAAATAATTCAATTAATAGGTATTATTTGTGGGATAAAAGAATATTATATTGAATAATAATTTAAATTTGACATATTTATGTTATAAGTTTAACTAATTCTTTTAATTTAATGAATAAATAAGTTTATTAAATTAATCATTAGAAGTAGATGTTAATTTACTATAAATTGGTTTAAGAGACCATTACTTACTTTCAGTCATCTAATGAAGAATAATTATTAATTCAATTAATAAAGTTTTTAATTGGAATTCTTTCAATTACAATAGGTATAAAACTATGATTTGCTCCACAAATTTCTGAGCATTGTCCAAAAAATAATCCAGGTCGATTAATAAAAAAATTAGTTTGATTTAATCGTCCTGGGTTAGCGTCTACTTTAATTCCTAAAGATGGTACAGTTCAAGAATGGATGACATCAGTGGCAGTTACTAAAATACGAATTTGATTATTTATGGGGAGGATAATTCGATTATCTACATCTAACAATCGAAAATCATTTATTTTAGTAGGTTGTATTATATAAGAGTTAAATTCAATATTAGAAAAGTCTGAATATTCATATCTTCAATATCATTGATGACCAATAGATTTTAAAGTAATTAATGGGTTATTTAATTCATCTAATAAATACAATAATCGTAATGATGGTAAAGCAATAAAAATTAAAGTAATTGCAGGTAAAATAGTTCAAATTATTTCAATTAATTGTTCTTCTAATAAAAATCGATTAATGTAATTATTAAAAAATAATGATATTATTAAATAACCTACTAGAATAGTAATTATAATTAAAATAATTAATGTATGATCGTGAAAAAAAATAATTTGTTCTATTAATGGAGAAGCACTATTTTGAAGATTAATATCAGATCATGTTGCCATTTCTAAAAAAAGGATAGTCCTTTATAGATGGGGTTTAAATCCATTACATATAATCTGTCATATTAGAAATTAATAATTTAATTAATTTCTTAAAATGGGTAATTCATTATAAGAATGTTCTGATGGAGGTAAAGATTGAAATCATTCAATAGATGAGGGTATGTGTAAAGAAAATAAAATAATTCGTTGATTAATTATAGATTCTCAAATAATTATTATTATTATTATTATTGAAATTAAAGAAATATAAGATCCAAAAGAGGAAATAATATTTCATGAAATAAATCTATCTGGATAATCTGAATAACGTCGTGGTATGCCTGCTAATCCTAAAAAGTGTTGAGGGAAAAAGGTTAAATTAACTCCTAAAAATATTGAAATAAATTGGATTTTAAGTATTAATGGATTTATTGAAAGTCCTGTAAATAAAGGATATCAATGAATAAATCCTCCAAAAATGGTAAATACAGCTCCTATAGATAATACATAATGAAAGTGAGCTACTACATAATAAGTATCATGTAAAGTGATATCAATTGAAGAGTTAGCTAAAATTACTCCTGTTAATCCTCCTACTGTAAATAAAAAAACAAATCCAAGTCTTCATAATATAGAAGGTCTATAATTAATTTGTGTTCCATGAAGGGTTGCTATTCAACTAAAAATTTTAATTCCGGTTGGTACGGCAATAATTATAGTGGCAGAGGTAAAATAAGCTCGAGTATCAATATCTATTCCTACAGTAAATATATGATGAGCTCAAACAATAAATCCTAATAATCCAATAGCTATTATAGCATAAATTATTCCTAAACATCCAAAGGTCTCTTTTTTCCCTCTTTCTTGAGAAATAATATGAGAAATTATTCCGAATCCTGGTAAAATTAAAATATAAACTTCTGGATGTCCAAAAAATCAAAATAAATGTTGATATAAAATAGGATCTCCTCCTCCAGCCGGATCAAAAAAAGAAGTATTAATATTTCGATCTGTTAAAAGTATGGTAATAGCTCCAGCTAAAACGGGTAAAGATAGTAATAATAATAGTGCAGTAATACCTACAGCTCAAACGAAAAGAGGTATTTGATCAAATGATAAATTTCTAATTCGTATATTAATGATTGTTGTAATAAAATTAATAGCTCCTAGAATAGATGAAATTCCTGCTAAATGTAGAGAAAAGATTGCTAAATCTACAGAAGCTCCTTGATGGGCGATATTAGATGAAAGGGGGGGATATACAGTTCATCCTGTTCCAGCACCATTTTCTACGATACTACTAGAAATAAGTAGAGTTAGGGAGGGGGGTAATAGTCAAAATCTTATATTATTTATTCGTGGAAAAGCTATATCAGGAGCTCCAAGTATTAATGGAACTAATCAATTTCCAAATCCTCCAATTATAATTGGTATTACTATGAAAAAAATTATAATAAATGCATGAGCTGTTACAATAGTATTATAAATTTGATCGTCTCCAATTAATGATCCAGGGGTTCCTAATTCAGTTCGAATTAATAATCTTAAAGAAGTTCCAATTATTCCTGCTCAAATTCCAAAAATAAAATATAAAGTTCCAATATCTTTATGATTAGTAGAATAAAATCATTTTCGCAATTAATAAAATAAAATGGCTGAGGAATAAGCGATAAATTGTAAATTTATTAACGAGAATTATTTTCTTTTATTAGCCTTATATTCAATAATATTGATTTAAAATTGCAAATTTTAAGGGGTATATAAATACTAAGGCTTAAAGAAGAATTAATTCTTTATAAATAATTTTGAAGATTATTAGTTTAGTTTAACTTAAAACCTTAAAAAAAATATAAAGTTCTAAAAATTATTCCTCTAATAGAAATTAAACTAATAATTATGATAATAATAAAATATTTATTTTTAATGTTATTTTTGTATCATTTTAATTTTAAATAATTAAATATAATACAACAATAACTAATACGAATATAATAAAATAAAGTAATTAATCTTATTATAATAAAAATGAAGCTAATAAAATAAAATTGATTATTAATTATAAAGTTAATAATTAATCATTTAGGGAAAAATCCTAAAAATGGGGGTATACCTCCTAAAGATATTAAATTAATAAAAATAAAAAATTTTATTGGAAAGTTTATATTAATAATAAATAATTGATTTATAAAATAAATATTTAAATTGTAAAATATAAAACATATAATTCTAATTAAAAAAGAATATATTAAAAAGTAAATGATTCATATTATTTCTCTAATTAAAATAGAGCTTATTATTCATCCTAAATTATTAATTGAAGAAAAAGATATTAATTTACGTAAAGAAGTTTGATTAATTCCTCCAATAGCTCCAATAATAGTATTAGTAATTATAATTAAAATTAAAAAATTTTTATTTAAATAATAAGACAATAAAATTATGGGGGTAATTTTTTGTCATGTTATTAAAATTAAACAATTTATTCAATTTATTCCTTCAATAATATTAGGAAATCAAAAATGAAAAGGGGCAGATCCTATTTTTATTATTATTGAAGAATTAATTAAAATTGAGAATAAATTATTTATTTCAAAATTTTTTAATAAAATTATTTTTAATAAAATTGAAAATAAAAAATTGATTGAAGCAATAGATTGGGTTAGAAAGTATTTTAATGAGGCTTCTGATATAAGTAAATTATTAGAATTAGAGATTAGGGGGATAAATCTTAATAAATTAATTTCTAAGCCAATTCAACAACCAATTCATGAATTAGCTGAAATAGAAATTAAGGTTCTAAAAATTAATATAAAAAAAAAAAATATTTTATTAGAGTTTATATTAAGAAAAATATAAAATATTATATTGAAGGTTATTTATTTTATTTTAAAAAAATAATAATTAATTTAAATATAATATTTTATTTATATTTTAGTGTAGGATGCACAATAATTTTTGATATTATTAGATATAGTTTAATTCTATAAAATATAAATAATAAAGGTAATAATATATTACATAATTTATTCTATCAGAATAATCCTTTTATCAGGCACTTTATTTAAATAATTTAAAAAAAAGAGAAAATCTTTATATTTGGGGTATGAACCCAAAAGCTTTATTTAGCTTATTTTTAATTTTTTATTATTTATTAATAAAATTATTAACTATGGTTTAATTACAATATAAAATGAAAATTTTATTTTATTTTATATTAAATATTTAATATTATAATACATGTATATATATATATATATTTATAATAAATTAAATATTTAATTAATTATTAAATATATTAATTTATAAATTATTATTTATATTAATATAATTAATATTAATTTTTTTCTTTTATTATAATATTAATAAATTAATTTATTATTGTAATTTAAACTGAATATTACGAAAAATGAATTAATATACATGTAATATACATGTTTTAATAATTATATTAATTAATTCTATGTGTAAAATTGTTTACATAGATAAAAATTTATGATTTTTTAATTTTATTTTAATTTAATTTACATATAAATTTTAGTATGAATTTTTAATTTATTTTAATAATATTTAATTTTTATTATTAGTAATTAAATTTAAAAATTTAAGAAATTAATATTTAGTAATATTAAAATTAATAACAAATTTTGTGCCAGCAGTTGCGGTTATACAAAAATTAAAATAAATTTTATTCGGTTTATAATAAATAAATTATTTTAAGTTAAATGTTAAATTATTAAGTGAAATTTTAATTTAATTAAAATTTATTTTTATTTTATGAATTAGTAAATTTAATTATAAACTAGGATTAGATACCCTATTATTAAAAATTTAAAGTTATAATACTAAAAAATTAAATATTCAAATATTGAAACTTAAATAATTTGGCGGTATTTTAGTTCATTTAGAGGAATCTGTTAATTAATTGATATTCCACGAATAAATTTACTTAATTTAATATTTTGTATATCGTTGTTAAAAAAATATTTTTATATAAAAATAATATTTAAAAATTTTTATTATAAATTAGTTCAGATCAAGATGCAGATAATAATTAAGTTATAATGGATTACAATAAATTTATTTAAATGAATTTTATTTTTTAATATTTAATTGAAGGTGGATTTAAATGTAATTTTTTTTTAGTTTAAAAAAATGATTGAAAATTAAAATATGTACATATTGCCCGTCGCTTTCATTTAAAAATTGAAATAAGTCGTAACAAAGTAGAGGTACTGGAAAGTGTTTCTAGAAAGACAAATTATAGCTTAAAAAGTATTTCATTTACATTGAAAAGATATTATATAATTTAATTAATTTGAGGGGTGAAAATTAATAATTTTATTTTTAATAAAAAAATTTTTAATAATTATATTTTAATGGGGGTTAAAGTATATTTTATAGAAAAAATTTTTAAGTTGATAGTGGAATAGTATTGTAAAGTAAATTTGAAATATTTTGAAAATTAATTTATTTAAAAGTAAATTTAATTTATTGTATCTTGTGTATCAGAGTTTATTAATTAATTTTTTAGGATTTAATATTTCTCGAATTTTAAAGAGATAATTAATTAAAAAAGTTATTGTTTTAAAAATATTTTTAATAATTAATTTGAAATGAAATGTTAATCGTTTTAAAAGATATCTAGTTTTTTTAGAAATAAATTTAATTTAGAATTTTTAAAATAATATTTTTAATGTTAAAAATATTATTTTAAAAATTTAATATTTTAAGGGATAATCTTTAAATTAAATTTTTATAATTAAATTTTAATAAATTAAAATTTTTAAAATTTATATTGTTTATAATTTATATTTTTTTATAAAAAATTTTATTAAAATTAAAATTTTATTTAAATATTTAATTTTTTATAAAAAAATAATTTTTAATGGAATAAAATTAAAAATAATGATAAAATTAGTATAATTTAAATTATTATAGTAAGAATAAATTTATTGAAAATTAAAAAAAAGGAATTCGGCAAATATTTATATTCACTTGTTTATCAAAAACATGTCTTTTTGTAAAAAATTTAAAGTCGAATCTGCCCACTGATATTAAAATTAAAGGGCTGCAGTATATTGACTGTACAAAGGTAGCATAATCATTAGTCTTTTAATTGAAGACTTGTATGAAAGATTTGATGAAATATAGACTGTCTTTATTTTATATTTAGAATTTAATTTTTTAATTAAAAAGTTAAAATAATTTTAAAAGACGAGAAGACCCTATAGAGTTTTATATTTTAATTAATTTTAATTTTATATAAATTTTTATTTATAAATTAATTGATTTATTTTATTGGGGTGATAAAAAAATTGAATTAACTTTTTTTTTTATTTACATTAATTAATGATATTTTGATCCATAATTTATGATTGAAAGAAAAAATTACCTTAGGGATAACAGCGTAATTTTTTTTTTTAGTTCAAATAAAAAAAAAAGTTTGCGACCTCGATGTTGGATTAAGATAAAATTTAAATGTAGAAGTTTAAAATTTTGATCTGTTCGATCATTGAAATCTTACATGATCTGAGTTCAAACCGGTGTAAGCCAGGTTGGTTTCTATCTTTAAAAAAATAAAATATTTTAGTACGAAAGGATTAAATATTTGGAAAATTTTTATTACGGTGAATTTTATTAATTAAGTATTATACATATATATATATATATAAAGAATTTTTTGCTATTTTGGCAGAGAAATGTGGTGATTTTAGAAATCATTAATATATAATTTATTATATATATAGTAATTATTATAATTGATTTTTTAAATATTTTTATTGGGATATTAATTTTAATTATTGGTATTTTAGTTGGTGTTGCTTTTTTAACTTTATTAGAACGTAAAATTTTAGGTTATATACAAATTCGTAAAGGCCCTAATAAAGTTGGTTTTATAGGTTTATTACAGCCTTTTTCAGATGCTATTAAATTATTTACAAAAGAACAAATATATTTAAATTATTCAAATTATTTATCTTATTATTTTTCTCCTGTTATAGGGTTTATTTTATCTTTATTAATTTGAATGTTAATTCCTTATTATTTTAATATAATTAGTTTTAATTTAGGGGTTTTATTTTTTTTTTGTTGTTTAGGTTTAGGGGTTTATATTTTAATAGTTGCTGGTTGATCTTCAAATTCTAATTATTCTTTATTAGGAGGTTTACGGGCGGTAGCTCAAACTATTTCTTATGAAGTAGGGTTAAGATTAATTTTATTATCTTGTATTATTATAATTATGGATTTTAATTTATTAAAATTTAATTATTATCAAGAATTAGTTTGATTTATTTTTTTAATATTTCCTTTAAGATTATGTTGATTATCTTCAAGATTAGCTGAAACTAATCGAACTCCTTTTGATTTTGCAGAAGGGGAAAGAGAATTAGTTTCAGGGTTTAATATTGAATATAGAAGAGGAGGATTTGCTCTAATTTTTTTAGGGGAATATACTAGAATTTTATTTATAAGAATAATTTTTGTTTTAGTTTTTTTGGGTGGATATTCATTAAATTTTTTTTTTTATTTGAAATTAGTTTTTATTTCTTTTATTTTTATTTGAGTTCGTGGTACTTTACCTCGATATCGTTATGATAAGTTAATGTATTTATGTTGAAAAATTTATTTACCTATTTCTTTAAATTTTTTATTATTTTTTATTGGGGTTAAGATTTATTTATTTATTTTATAAATTAATTTATTTATTTATTTTTAGTATAAAATTTTTAAAAAAATAAATAAATAAATTATTTAATTAAAGTTATATTTATTTTAATAATAATAATAGTTGAATTAATTAAATATTATTAAATTAATAGAATTTAATTATTCTTTCTTAAGTTTTCAAAACAAATGCTTATTCAAGCTCATTAATTAATTTATTTAAAAAATTAATTTATCTCATATTTTATTTATTAAAGGGTTTATAATAAAATATAAAAAGTATAATAATGTTAAAATTTGTCCTGTGATAATAAAAGGAATTTCTACTGGTCGTGCTCCAATTCAGGTTAAAAGAATAACAGTTGTTACTATAATTCAGAATAAAATTTGATTTAATGGGTAAAATTGAATTCCTTGAATTTTTTTATTAAATGTAAATGGTAAAATTATTAAAATTATAACTGATAATATTAAAGCAATTACTCCTCCAAGTTTATTTGGAATTGATCGTAAAATAGCATACGCAAATAAAAAATATCATTCAGGTTGAATGTGAATAGGGGTTACTAAAGGATTAGCTGGAATAAAGTTATCGGGGTCGCCTAATAAATAAGGGTTCGTTAAAGTTAAAAATATTAATGAAATTATTAAAATAATACCTCCAATTAAATCTTTATATGTAAAATATGGGTGGAATGGAATTTTATCTAAATTTCTATTAATTCCTAAAGGATTATTAGATCCTGTTTGGTGTAAAAATAATAAATGAATTATAGTTAATATAAGAATAATAAAAGGTAAAATAAAATGAAATGAGTAAAATCGAGTTAAAGTTGCATTATCTACGGCAAATCCTCCTCAAATTCATTGAACTAATATATTTCCTAAATATGGAATTGCTGATAAAAGATTAGTAATTACTGTTGCTCCTCAAAAAGATATTTGCCCTCAAGGTAATACATATCCTATGAATGCTGTTGCTATTAAAATAAATAAAATAATAATTCCAATTATTCATGTATATTTAAAAGTAAATGATTCATAATAAATTCCTCGTCCAATATGAAGATAAATACAAATAAAAAAAAAAGAAGCCCCATTTGCATGAATGGTTCGAATTAATCAGCCATAATTAACATTTCGGCAAATATAATTTACTCTATAGAAAGCTAATTCAATATTAGCAGTATAGTATATAGTTAAAAATAATCCAGTTAAAATTTGGATAATTAAACATAAAGCTAATAAAGATCCAAAATTTCATCAAGAGGAGATATTAGTAGGAGTTGGTAAATTAATAAGTGAATTATTTATAATTTTAATAATGGGGTGAGTATTTCGCAAAGGTTTAAATTTATTTAACATTAGTATAATATATATATATATATATATATATATATTAATTATATTATTAATTATTATTATTATAGTTTTATTAGTATTAATTAATTAAACGTAATGGTCCATAAAAAATGTTAGTAATTTTTACTACAGCAATTAAAGTAATAAATAAATAAATAATTATTATAATTATTAAAAAGTAAGTATGTTTATTATATAATTTTGTTAAATTAATATTATTTTCATTGTTAATAAATATAAAATAATTTAAGAAATTATTTATTTCATTTGAATTAATAATTAAATTTATTCAATTTAAATTGTTTATTTTGATAATTCTTGTTATAAAAATAAATATTAATGTTATAAATATTAAGAATTTATTAAATATTTTAAATTTAAATAATTCATTTGAGGCAATACTAGAAATATAAATGAAAAGAACTAAGAGTCCTCCAATAAAAATTAAAAATAAGATATAAGAAAATCAATAAGAGTTAATAATTATTCCTGAAATTAAACAAGTTAGTAAAGTTTGAATTAAGATTATAAATCCTATGGAAATTGGATGTTTTAAAAATAATATATTAATAGATAAAAAAATTATTGATAAAGAAATTATTATTTTTATAACAAAGAATAGTTTAAAAAAATAATAATTTTGGAAATTATTGATAAAGATTTTTCTTTTTCTTTGAAGTTTTTAAATAAAAATTATCTTTGATTTACAAAACCAATATTTTAATTAAACTATAAAAACTAAAATTATTAATGATAAATATATGATTAATTATTTTTGTAATGTTTTTAATTGGTAATTTTATTTTTATTTATAATCATAAACATTTAATAATTATATTATTAAGATTAGAATTTATAATTTTAAGAATTTATTTTTTAATATTATTATTATTAAGAAACATTGAATTTGATATATATTTATTGATAGTTTTTTTAGTATTTTCTGTGTGTGAGGGTGTTTTAGGGATTTCTATCTTAGTGTCAATAATTCGTACACATGGGAATGATTATTTTCAAAGATTTAATTTATTATAAAATGATAAAATTTTTATTTTTTTTAATATTTATAATACTTTTATGTTTTAAAAAAAAAATATTTTGGATGGTTCAAATATCTTTTATAATTATATTTTTTTTTTTTATAAATATGACTATTAATATTATAAATTATAATAATTTAAGTTATATATTAGGTTGTGATATACTTTCATTTGGTTTAATTTTATTAAGAATTTGAATTTGTTTATTGATAATTATATCTAGAGAATTAATTTATAAAAATAATTTTTATATTAGTTTTTTTCTTTTAAATATTATTTTTTTATTAATTATATTATATTTAACTTTTTCTGTTATAAATTTATTTATATTTTATTTATTTTTTGAGGGGAGTTTAATTCCTACATTAATGTTAATTGTGGGTTGAGGATATCAACCAGAACGTATTCAAGCTGGTATATATCTTTTATTTTATACTTTATTTGTTTCTTTGCCTTTATTACTGGGAATTTTTTATATTTTTATTAATATTAATTGTATAATAATTTATTTTATAAAATTTTATAGTTATAATTTTTATTTTTTATATTTTTGTATAGTTTTAGCTTTTTTGGTTAAGATGCCTATATATTTTGTTCATTTATGGCTCCCTAAAGCTCATGTTGAAGCTCCAGTATCAGGATCAATAATTTTAGCAGGGGTTTTATTAAAATTGGGCGGATATGGGCTTTTTCGTATTTTAGTTATTATACCTAAAATTTCTTTAAGTTTAAATTTTTTTTGGGTTATTATTAGTTTAATGGGTGGATTTTATATTAGATTAAAGTGTTTATGTCAAGTAGATATAAAATCTTTAATTGCTTATTCTTCAGTAGCTCATATAGGATTAGTAATTGGTGGGTTAATAACAATAAATTATTGAGGTTATTTAGGGTCTTATGTTCTAATAGTTGGTCATGGTTTATGTTCATCAGGTTTATTTTGTTTAGCTAATATTAATTATGAGCGACTTCAGAGTCGTAGTTTATTTATAAATAAGGGAATAATAAATTTTATACCTTCTTTAAGATTATGATGATTTTTATTATTATCGGCTGCTATAGCAGCCCCTCCTTCTTTGAATTTATTAGGAGAAGTAAGTTTAATTAATAGAATAATAAGTTGATGTTATTTATCAATATATATATTAATATTAATTTCTTTTTTTAGAGCTGCTTATAGATTGTATTTATATTCTTATACTCAACATGGGAAAAATAATATGAGATTATATAGATTTTATAGTAGCTTATCTCGAGAATATTTATTATTAATATTACATTGATTGCCGTTAAATTTATTAATTTTAAAGATTGATTATTTTATAATTTGGGTTTAAAATTAATTAATTAAATTAATAAAAAAAATAAATTAATTAGTAAGTAGGTATATTTAAATAATTTAAAAAAAATATTGATTTGTGGAGTCAAAAATATGATATATTTCATTTTAAATTATTTATAAAAGAAGATTTTCAATTTGTTTTATAAGATTTTTTTTTTTATTTTTTTTTATATTAATTAATTTTTTTTTTATGTTGTATTTTATTATAAATGATATTATTATTTTTTTAGAGTGGGAATTAATTTCTTTTAATTCAATTAATATTGTATTTTCTATTTTATTAGATTGAATATCATTGTTATTTATAATATTTGTTTTGTTAATTTCTTCTTCAGTTATTTATTATAGAAAGAGTTATATAAGTTCTGAATTAAATTTAAATCGATTTATTTTATTGGTTTTATTATTTATTTTATCAATAATTTTATTAATTATTAGACCTAATATTATTAGAATTTTATTAGGTTGAGATGGGTTGGGATTAGTTTCTTATTGTTTAGTTATTTATTATCAGAATTTAAAATCTTATAATGCTGGCATATTAACTGCTCTTTCTAATCGAATTGGAGATGTTTTTATTTTAATAATTATTTCATGAATATTAAATTATGGTAGATGAAATTATATTTTTTATTTAGATTTTATAAATAATGATTTTTTTATGAAGTTTATTGGTTTTATAGTTATTATTGCGGCAATAACAAAAAGAGCTCAAATTCCTTTTAGATCTTGATTACCGGCTGCTATAGCAGCTCCTACTCCAGTATCTGCTTTAGTTCATTCTTCTACTTTAGTAACTGCTGGAGTTTATTTATTAATTCGTTTTAATAGTTTATTAGTTGATATATTATTTTTAAAGTTTTTATTATTATTATCTGGGTTAACTATATTTATAGCAGGAATTTCAGCTAATTATGAATATGATTTAAAAAAAATTATTGCTTTATCTACTTTAAGACAATTAGGGTTGATAATAAGAATTTTAAGAATAGGTATGCCTGATTTAGCTTTTTTTCATTTATTAACTCATGCTATATTTAAAGCTTTATTATTTATATGTGCTGGGGTTATTATTCATATAATAAATGATAATCAAGATATTCGTTTAATAGGGGGTATTAGATTATATATTCCTTTAACTTCTTTATGTTTAATAATTTCTAATTTAGCTTTATGTGGAATTCCTTTTTTAGCTGGGTTTTATTCAAAAGATTTAATTTTAGATATATTAATAATAAATAATTTAAATATATTAATTTTTTTTTTATATTATTTATCAACAGGTCTAACTGTATTTTATACTATTCGTTTATTAATATATTTAATGGTAAATGATTTTAATTTATTATCTATTTATAATTTATATGATGAAGATTATATTATATTAAAAAGAATATTTTTATTATTATTTATAAGAGTAATT
>DWFE01000016.1:0-13445 GCA_018246515.1 Pyrrhopyge pelota | reverse complement strand
GTATCTAACCCAGGAGCTCTCGATCGACAGTCGCGCTCGCAACCACTCGACCAACGAGGCAGTCAGCTAAACCTTGCGCAAATTGTATTCGTACCATTAATTTCGTCTCCGTAAAGACAGGGTCTTTCAATTATGGCATTGAATGCACTCGAAACCTGCTTTAGTACTTCCCGGCGAAAACAATAGAGATTGTGAAGCGTATTCAACTCCAATATTTAGATATTGCATTCAAGACACTTTAAAGGCTTTGAGTTCTATTGTTACAGATGTAAATTATTGTTTTTTGTTTTGCTTTATGTATTTATTAATACTTTCGATTAAATCGGACGCATCCTAAAAGAAGACCAGATCAGGAGTGCGTCTAATAGAACAGACTATTACGATGTCTGATGAAAATAGACGCCGCGAGAAAATTTTGTCGGAGCAGAGCTATCTAAAAGGAATCTTTATTGTCTACCCCTATGAGGCATATGTGTGAAGTATGTACTTAACAATTATTTTATTGAACTACTAATTGGGATTGTGTGCTATTCGGTTTCTGACTATATTTCCTTATACAGATGGAAGTCATTTGCAACGAATAGGCATTTTAAAGGCGAAGTCACAGACGGATGGATCACACATTTATTATTATCAGGAGTAGCAATTGTTTACAAATACCGATTTTCGGTTCACTCCAGAATACGGGCGTACTGCTGCGGATTATGAAGATGGCAAGCAATCTGAGAAGACCGAGTGGAAAGCAAGTTATTTATGTATAGATTACTCTTACAATAAGTTTTTGCGCGAATTAAATCTTAGAAATTTCCAGGAAATCGTCGCTTGCAAGAATTGAAGCGAGCTCAATCGGTTTTCTCCAGAAATTTCCATAAACGTCATCAAACATTCCTCATATTGTGTTGTATTTAGGTAGTTCTGATATTGTATTTTGTTCATAGATTGTAGGTAATGTGTGTGACTCAATACCGTTCAAACGTGAAATGAGCGCGTTAACACGGCGGATGTGTCGAATTTATCCCGCCCACGCGCGTTCACGGATCGGCCGGCTAGTGTATAAGTATCATTATTTATTATGAATAATGTCAAACTTCAGAGGTTCATCGTTTGGCGAAATGATTTTATACAAATTTTATGTAAGTACTATACAAATTACAAATTGGCTGCCTGGTTTGTCGTGTTGGTTGCAAGCACGACTGCCGATCAAGAGGATCTGGGTTCAAATCTCGGATCGGGTACTATTAGATTTATCTAATTTAGATTTTCTAATGTTGGCTCGGAGCCTGGATTTGTGCCCGGTATATACCAATACTTCATAATGTGACATAACGTAACTGGTGAAACGTGGAAGTGTACTACATTCCTCTGCCAACCTCGTCAGGGATCACAAGCGAGATGCCAAGTACATTTTAAAAGCAACATTCATTAAATAATTTTGATATCCTATTGAAACCTTCACCGTAATTGTATGTTTAAAAGGCGTGATGAAGAAGTTTACCTAATTAATTACAACTTTTGATGTTTTGGAACAAACGTAAGAAATATTGTATCAAAAAACATAACATCACGCCTGTAGTCCTCGAAGAGGTAGACAGAAAAGTGAAGTACACTCCCAAGTTTCTCCAGTTACGTTTACGTCACATTATGTAATAGATACAATAGTAACTCACCACCTATTGCATGAGTGAATGAGTGAGGTGAATGAGAACATTGCATCAGGAAAGGTACAACTATGTAGTTAAAACCTCTGTAGAAGTGTTGGGTAACAATTCGCGTACCGTTTTGTATCGTAAACTCCGGTCCTATATCGGAACTCAGTATTGAGACTGACCATATGGTGCCTACGTGTGGAGCGATTCAACTGTCACATTTTAAACTAAACCCAGCTGGTTCTACATTTTGTAGCCTTTAACGTCATTGACCGTTTTACACATACGGAGACCCAAACGCACATTCAAAGTTAAGATACACTTTTATTTATTTATTACGTTTGTTTAAACTTATGTTTAAACAGCCTCGTTGGTCGAGTGCTTGCAAGCGGGACTGCGGATTGAGAGGTCATAGGTTCAAATCTCGAGTCGGCTGCTATTGGTGTTTTCTAACTAGATTTTCTAGTAAAAATTTCTAGTGGTGGCTCGGAGTCTGGATTCGTACCCGGTGTACGGCAACAGGCAATAGAACCCCAACCCACATGCCTCAGATGATGATGATGATGATGATGATGTATAGCAATAGGCTCTCCACCTATTACGACGTAAACGTAACTGGTGACACGTAGAAATGTACAATATTCCTTTGCCTCCCTCTTCGGAGCTACAGGCGTAAAGTTAAATTGTTTAAAATTACGGAGAAATATAGGCTTAAACGGAGGCTTTGGACGCTTACGAATGTAAAATACCGTATGAAGTAAATAATGAATTTATTGTAACTATTTTGTTCTTTCACTCTTGGCCCAGGTGCACTGGTAAAATTTCACGTACAGCACCAAACCCTAACAGTCATTATCATCTCTCACAGTGCCTGCGCAGCTGCGGACGATACTGGATTCATTAATTCAAGCGGAAACCATCACTTATCACAACATATGCCTATTTAAAATAACACTACGCCTAATTTCTCCAACGGGGTAGGCAGAGAAGTGTAGTGCTCACATATTTCATCAGTTATGTTACAAGTCTCATATAATGTAGGTGAAACTATTGTCCATAAAGGCTGTGATGAAATATCAAAAGTGCGCCGTAACACGGAACATAATAATAAATCGAGTCCACATGTTCAAATACCCAAAAGTTGAGAGTTGAATCTATAAAATAATGCAATACTAAGTCTCAAGTGAAAGAATTTCAGCAGCGGCGAGGGGAAATAAAACTGGCGTGTAACAAAATCTTAACTTTATTCTCGCTACAAAGAGATCCCGAACAAAACTAACGCCGTAAACTATACCGAGGAAAGTTTAATGCAACGCTATAAGTATTGTAAACGTTCTTGAAATTATCAAGTTACAAAATGTCTAGTGAATTTGGTATATGATTTCGTTCGTCGTTTGTAATTGTAAACACAATAGCATATAAGTACACACACACACTGATTCATAATTGTTTATAACAATTGCTACATATATATAGAGATTTATTTAAATTTATAAAATTTTCGTCACATCATGCCTGTTATTCCCAAAGAGGTAGGCAGAGGAGTATAGCACACTCCTACATTTCACCAGTTACTTTTACATCCCATTAGGAATAAGTGGCACAAATACAGAATCCGAGCCACTACTAGAAGAGTCTACTAGAAAATCAGATTTAGAAAACTAATAGCATACGGCTCGCGTTTTGAACCCAAGGCCTTTCGATCGACAATCGCCCTTTCAACCGACACGACCAACGAGGCAGTCACAAAATGTTTCATTTATTCTGCATACGTAACACCACGCCTGTTATCCCCGATGAGGTACGCAGAGTACCTTACTATTACACTGCCAAGTTTCACCAGATATTCATTTATTCTGCATTATTGTTTTATTTCACCTTCAACATCATCATCATCAACATCGTTATCCTCATCATCACTATCAGTGTGTTCCGGTCCACTGCTGGACATAAGTCTACCCTACCGTCCTGTCATGCAACGTTAGTAAACACTAACGCACGTGTGTCATGAAGCGATATTTCTTAAAATCGCTTGTCCTATGATACAAAATAGAAAACATCGATAAGAAAAAATATAGACATTTCATCAAGAGAACGATATTCTTAAAACAGTCGATATAATCTCTGCCTACCGCGTGAGAAATCTGGCGAAATTGTGAAATGAAACACATATTGTCAAACTGACAATAGACATAATTGTTAAATAAGAATTGACAGGAATGTAACCGATATAATAGTTTGAACGAAAAAGATATTTAAAAGCGAAAATCACGAAACGTATCTGGCAAATACTTAACTTTATTTGTAGTGCAAAGAGATCTAAAAAGTTAACTGCACTGTGAAGTTTTAAACTGTCGTCGTGAGCCGTAACAGTACACACATTTCACGGTTAGCTACGAGTTTAGGTTTTCCGTTGCCCGGTATTTTGTGCAGGTTTTCATCGAGCCCACATCGAAAAGGGATATTTGGCGAATAGCATTTCTGTTATTGAAGAGAGTAGAAACGTGGTGACCAGCAGTCACTAGTGTGAAGTAAACAGAACAAAATTATCTTTTTAACATAACATCATTTTATCATCATCATTTAACATAACATCATTTTATCATCATCATTTAACATAACATCATTCCTGTATTCCCGCCTGTTATCCCCGAACAGTTAGGCAGAAGAGTGTACTACTACACTCCGATGTCTCACCAGTTACCTTTAGGTCCCATTATGGAGTAGGTGGTGAGCCTATTGCCTTGTACTATACCGGGCACAAATCCAGACTGCGAGCCACTACTAGAAAATCTAAATTTATATAGTCGAATAGTACTTGAGCCGGGATTTGAACCCAGGACCTCTCGATCGGCAGTCGCGCTCGCAACCACTCGACCACCGAGGCAGTCACTTTTATTGTACCTTCCTTTAATAAATTTTCATCTCAGATATAATTGTGTCGGAATTTATTGTACTAAAAATACTAAAAACTAAAATTAAAATATTCTACACTATAAACGAACCCTCACATTTTGTATGCTGAAAGTGAAGATTTTCATACATCTCGCATGTTGCAAGTACGTAATGTATCGAGAGGAAATTAAGAAAAATGGCAAAAATAAAACTGCAGACATATCCACATCTTGGAGTTTGTTTCTCAAATTCAGTTTTTTTTAATAAATGGCGTTGTCGTGTCAAATGACACTTTTATGACATGCCGTGGTAACCACTATATCAGACATGTCAATGAAAAGATAAATTTATGTCATAAATTTGTATGTCAATAAAAAATAAGCGCGAAAAAACAACTTGTAAGGTAACATTATTAGGTAAGGTAACAAACCCTACTATATTTCATGTTCTTTTTGTGAATAAAAACATTATTATTATTAGTAGGAATGTTCCTTAAATTGATCAAAGTGAAGAAGTACTAATGATTTCAGTGATGTTGTTGATGATCTGTTGGAAATCGCATCTTGACGAAGCAGTTGCGTTTGTTCGAAGAAGAGAGTGGATTTTGCGTATTAATACTTCACCCACTTCGTTCTTTAATCATTCCTTTATTCATTCACTCGTTCATTCATTAGTGGTTAACAGCAATCCAAATCGCAAAATTCCGAGAGCTTCAGCGATATATTTTACATTTTATCTAACTCTATTCAACGATTGTCACTTTAAAACGTAATTTAAAACATAGATAGACGGATAGACGATCATTCGAATCAATAACATTATATATGTATTTATACATGAGACTAACTGAAATCTATGTAATATAGTAATATACGATTAGATTTTTCTTACTTAAATTTCCTGTTAGTGGTTCGGAGTCTGGATTTAGGCCCGTATATAGGTATAGGCTCACCAGCTACTCCATAATGAGATGTAAACGTAACTGGTGAAACGGGGAAATATAGTAATACACTCCTCTGCATACCTGTTCGGGATTACAGGCGTGAAGTTACTTTATGTAATTAGATAAATGTATAACATTTTACTATTCTTAAAGTATTGCCCTGGAGGCTAATGTCACTAACCGTCAAGTCCGGCGTTTATTATGCATATATTTTGTGTTCAATAATGAATAAATAAACTGTATTAGCAAACTAGTGTCGTGCGGTTTACGCCAGTATTTTACGAAAAGCTCGTTTGTAGTGCATTTTATTTGCGTTGCACACAGTTTGCGAAGTGGACTGCTGCTGAACCGTCGCTAGCTTCGCGTGTTCCAAAGTTTTATATTCTGCTATCGATTGTAGAAACACAGGTTTTGCTGTTTGTTTTTCTACTTAAAATATTTTGGTAGTAAAGGAGCGCAGTAGCTGAATGTATTTATTTGGTGTTTAATTTAATTGACTGCCTCGTTGATTGAATGGTGGCTAGCGCGACTACGGGTCGAGAGGATCTGAGTTCGATCCTCAGGTCGGTCAAAGTTGGGTTTTTCTAAGTTGAAAGTACCAGTAATAACTCAGTCTGAATTTGTGACTGGTGTGTACAATAGGCTCACCTCCTGCTCCATGGTGGGACATAGAAGTAACTGGTAAAACGTGAAAACCTTAGATTTGATTAGTGCCCCTGACCACGACGAATCAAATTTGTAGCGTATATTCTAGGAAAGTATATAAGTATTCTAAATACAACCAAACGTTTCTGGAAATCAATATACTATGTTTTGCCCTATACCGATGTAACGAGTAATTGAAAATATCTATCAGAAGATACGCATCAACTCTGTCATGTAATTTAATTGAACGAGAACTCTACAAAGCTCGAGCCACTATCAATTTGACTATGTAATTGTAGAGCGTTAAGCCATTAGTCATCATGCATAACATTACGTTATTAGTCATCTATCAACGTATGAGAATCAATATCTCAACTGCGCTACGCCTTACGTAAGGTCCAATATCGGAGATATTAATTGCGACACCTTGCCGACGACGTACGCATTTGTCACTTTCGTCCAATTTAGTGTTGGCGCAAACATTTGCACCAATATTTGTGTGTATGGCCAACAAGTGTTACACTAATTATTATGATTGATTAGTACAGTCCATTTATCCCAGTAGATAAGAGGTACTCCAAGCAAGTCCTTAGGTAACACCTTTTTTTTAATACATCCAGCCTGGCAAACAAGCAAACGGGCCACCCGATGGCAAGAGATCACGTAAATTTGTGTAAGTAAAAAACGATTACGTTGACAACTAATATAAAAATTTATATTAACACATTTCATAAACGATGTTAAAATATGGAATTTAGTCAAAACTTTTACTAACACTGATAACAAAGACATGTGTCTAGTTTCAAAGGTTAGTTACAATATACCAATATTGGCCGGATTTCGGGGTTTTTTAATAGAACCATAAACACACACAAATGATCTCTAATACGGAAACATTTTATACCACACTAAAGAATATTTTTGTGACGTCCGATCTTTGTTACTACGCTGTTAAGTCTCTTATTTTATTACGGAACCCTAATAAATACGTAAATATGTAGTCCCCAATAAATAGCGGTCTTCAAAATGGTTTTCGAGCGAATTCAGCTTCATTGTAGATATTCCAGAAATTTTGTATTCGTTTGCAATTATTCTGCTGAGGTAACATTAATTAAACCTTTAATTTGCTAACTGAGTAATTGGCCAGTTAATTTGAAATAGTAAACATAACCTGGGAATGGTGGGAATTTACAGCACTCCTCTGCCTACCTTTTCAGAGATTACAGGTGTGATATTACGTTTTTTATTTAAAATACTTCAGAGGAGGAAACATATCGCAGTGGCAAAAAGATGGGCTTCTTGTGTTGAAATCAATAAGGGATACTATACATTTCAGCTTTCCAAGACACGTGTAGGTACTTATCAAATATGTACTAGCGCCTATGACATGGACCTGGGAATACGGTAGCGAATTTAACAAATTGAAAAACTTGTTACATCTTTACGCGAGGACTAACGAATCCAGGATGAATGACTGAATAAATGAGACCAAAATATGGATCTTTTCATAACGGAAATACGTCATTTGCATACGGAGCGCGACAGAAATAGAGGTAGGTAACATTGAGTATAAGAAATAAATAAAACAGACAAAATACAATTACCACACGAATGAATTCTAATGATATTTGTTTATGTGTAAGCGCGCGCGCGCGCGTTAGTGTGTGTGCGTGTGTGTGCGTCGCGAGCGTGTGAGTAAAATATGCCCAGCACACCATCATATTGGACCAACGTCTCAATAAGTAACAGACGAGCACGTCGCCGCCCGCAACATTGAGTTATGGACCGCAAACGGCCAACACCAAGACGCTCTTGTTTATGAGAAATGGCAAGATAAGGCGGAGTAGCGAGATATAGCGAGTTCAGACTCGTTTCGAAGTTTCGGGGCCGACATATGTTTATGTGATTTAATGTGGGACTGGGAGGTGAGTTAGCAAGCACTTTGTGTCATAAAAACAAAGTATAAGTTTGTATTTTCATACGAGTACAGTCGGCAAACAATTTAAATCACCTATAGGTATTGTCGTTGTTGATTATTTGAGCGGAACTTGCGCGGCTGCATATTTGTCGTATTAGTTCGTTTTTTTGAAATCAATCAGGAATCAAACATAAGGGCCACTCCACATTGATACTGTTTGGTATCGATTTACCGAAAAGTTATTCTACTTGGAACTCAGAGAGTGAAATAGTTATCACCTGACTTTATTTGTATTATTTTTTTATCCAATTATATGTATAACATTCAGTCATTTAATGATATGTCATAAATGTGTAATTATTAATAGGGTAAGTTTTTATTTTGTAATTTTCATTGAGTAAACCACCTTTAAAAGTTTATGCAGAATATTATTATAATGTTCGTTATATAATTTTATGTTATATGATTATATAAATGACAAGTCATAGCTTGTAACCACGTCATTAATAGCAGTATGACGTCACTGCGTTTATAAATGTCACAACGTTATTTCACTCGTAACGAAAACGTAGTTTCGGTTGAAAGTTTTGTCATTCATAATACACTAGGATCCGTTGAAGATACTTCATAATTTCGCTTTTCGTAGAAAAAAATGTCCGCGCCACTTCACTTGGAGTATTTTCCCGTGTATAATATTAAGCCGACCCAAAATTATGCGGTTCCCTCAAAGGTTAAGGGAGTGGGCTTAGTGACATTAGCGAGCGTGTCCATTTTATTAATACTAATATGTAATATCAACACGAAATTTGTATATTTTTCTATCGTGGGGGCGTACTACACTGCTCTGTCTACTTTTTCGGGAATTACAGGCATGATGTTACGTATGTTACGATGTTACTATTATACTTGTATGCTAATACTCCTGGGTCTATCATGCTGTGAATAAAACCTAACCGAACTGTATGAGTGAAGCTTTCTAGCTGTATGTGTGAAATTGTAATAAGTAACATCACGCCTGTAATCCCCGAAAAGGTAGGAGAGGAGTTTAATACTACGACGATATTTTCGATCGACGATATATTATAAACTTTACCACGATATTTATGAAATTGTATTTATCTGTAATGTATTTTTTACAGAACTCACCACTTGTTATCTGAATAGCAATTGTACAAAGAGTTTCTCGCCGTGAATCTCACACGTACAAATGGAAAGCCATTAATAGAGTTTAGTGTGAAAATAAAGTTTCAATAAAATGATTAAAGAGAACGGCATTTTGAGAATGTCACTGAATACAAAACGAACATAATTTATTAAACCAGGTCCCTAACAGGGTAGGTACAGAGCACCGAGTACCATACACCTCTCCTTAAAAACCTGAATTACATTTGTCATACTCATTTCTTCACCCTTCCGAGGACTACAGCTGGTATTTAAAATGTGCATATATACATATATCCGCTACCTCCTAACAAGGTAATCGAACCCTAATAAACATGTACCTTCAGAAGATTGGACACCACAGCGGATTGTCCCTTTCTAAATGAAATGTTTCGTGTCCCCAGTTTTGTAATTGTTCTCTGGACCCACCTTTAAACGCGTAAATTAAGATAACAGAGTTGACTATTAGCAGAAGTGGACTGGAACCGGGCATAATATAGAATAGGAAAGTTGGCTTCGAACTTAAACTTTTTCTACGTCCGTATTGCGACTTGAAAGGAGCTTGCATCTCTCGAGGAGATTTTTTTTCAGTACACTGAATTTTACGCGATTTATTTCACAAGCAGCAACTCATCAGAACATAGAAATAATTATATCAGGGAAAGAATCAGTGTAAACGCAATCAATGTACATTTTGTCAATTGCTAGTTTGAATGATTAAAAAACCGAGTGACTCAATTATTCATTGCAAAATGCTCTCCAACTTTGAAAACAGTTAAATTTATGTCATGCATTTTGATAACATTTTTAACGTAATTTTTATTCATTTTTTATTTCTCTTGAATTGTAATGTTACTTTGATAATTTATTAGCGAAATATGAAACTCGTAATGTGACTTATGTTCATGATATTTGTATAAAATGTTCGTTTGACATATAATAAGTGAATCGATTGTATGAATGTATGTTGGTATACATACATATCCGTAAATTATGATACATATTATGAAAAATTACGGCTCTTAAGAAAAGTTACGGTTCTTAAGAAATGAAGTCATTGTACTGAATTTTAGTATCGCTAGCGAATCTTTATTACTGTTAAGTATACAATTGTTGCCATGTCTACATATTACTATCTCTATATTAGGGGCATTTAAAGGCCAAGTAATTAACAATGACTTTAGGACAGTCGAACAGAGGATTGAAACAAAATGGGAGTATATTAGGGTGTAAATAAGAGGACACTGCATCGTTAGTCCCGTGGTTGCAAACGAGACTGCTGTTCGAGAGGCCCTAGGTTCAAATCCAGGGTCATGCTAAATACTCACTGAGAATGTTTAGTTCAAAATTTCCATTAATGACTCGGAGTCTGTATTAGACAATAAGTTTACTACCTATTCTATTATGAAACGTAAACGTAACTGGTAAAACATGGCAGTGAATTACACTCCTCTGCCTACCTCGTCGGGCAGTTAAATAAACCGTATAAAATATTATACTCCCCCATCAATCAAAAGTGGAGTTAGAAGTCTCCGAAACCGGCGCGTATGTATGAAGAGAGTGATGAATGTGAAAAAAGCACGGCAGGTCTGTAAGGATAGAGATGTTTGGCACTCTGTGCTCTCTGCCTACCCAGTAAGGGACCTGGCTTTATGTATGTAAAATATTACACGCTTGGGTACGATAATCTTGAAGTCGTGTCTATTTATTGTCATCTCTATATTTCCTACGCTGAGGTCGAAAGTTGTTAACTGCGGCTTTTGCGGCGGGAAAAAATGATTAAAATGAGTAACATACAGACCATGTGTCATTACGTCAGCAATGTATACTTTATGGTGATGACTGAGGTGTCTCTACACAAGATGTAGTTCATGAGGTATGGTTCATAGTTTAAATGTAGGTAGTAGAAACCCTTTATTAAACTAGTATTTTAATGGTCTGTGTTTTGACTTCAGCTGCATTTATTTCTGCAAGCCGAGGACAGGGCGCGATGGCGCTCCTTTAGGGAGGCCTTTGTCCAGCAGTGGACTGAGATAGGCTGATGTTGATGATGTTGACTAAGTACATATACTTTATTAATACGTATTTTATGTATAGTCTCCGGAACCGTGACTCGTTGAATTACCGTACCACCGCAGACAGAGTAATCACGAATTTGTTACATCTTTACAGTCGTAGTGCATTTATGACCGACGTCATCATCATCAAAATCATCATCTTCAACTTCATCGTCACCATTATCATCATCATTATCATCACTATCATCATCATATTCATCATCATCATCACTATCATCACCATGACCATTATCACCATCATAACCATGAATGCTTTACCGCTCCACTGTTGAATAACGGATTTCCTCCAGACTTTAACAACACATGATCTAAGTCAAAGTTTGTAAAACCCCAACAAAATATTTGTGAAACATGTAGCCATGGAGGAGTAACCTAGTTTTGTTATCTGAAACAGTATCCAGCAAGTTCGTGTAGACTTTACGGGCGAACAAGATCTAACTATGAATATAAACAATTACGTCGAATCTGTGGGACGTCAAGCGTTCCACGATGTGTGGGGCTTTTGTTTGTGATAAGATTAGATATATTCGTTTTCAGATGTAATAACAATACTGAATATTGACCGTAACTGTCTATTAGATTTCTTTTGTATTATACACATAAAAGAATCAAATATACACGTATTTACATGATTAGAAAGACGTTGTATTATTTAGCTCAACTCAGTATCAGATAATTCTAGTAAATCTACAATAGGATTGTCTTTTATTGTCTTTGACTTGAAATTTAATAATTAAAAATGTTTAAGGCCAGTTATTTCAATTATCTATTTCATTCGTATAAGTCATATATTATTTATATTACGAATTCAAAATTGATAACGAAAATATTACCGTCGACAGAACTTTATTTCTCAAGGTAAAGTTCATTATATGTATTAAGTTTATTAAAATATTCTTATGATATTTGTAATTTGGATAATATCTTTTGTTATCTTTCAAATTACCTAATTTCTTTGTTCTTTACTTATAGCTCACAACACAAAGGTAACAAAGAGGTAGACTTATTACCAGCTTTCTTTCCCAATGGAACTTAATATAGTCAGAAAGAAGACGGTTACAATGAAACTGTAACATCTTCATCTTCAGCCTATCTTAGTCCACTGCTGGACATAGGCCTCCCTCAAAGAGGGCCATCGCGCCCTATCCTCGGCTAGCCGCATCCAGCTTCTGCCTGCAGCCTTTCGCAGGTCGTCGCCCTATCTGGCCGGAGAGCGTCCTACACTACTTTTGCCGAGCCGCGGTCTCCACTCAACTAAAATATTATAACATCTACGTAAATTAAACACAGTAAATTTACATACAGACATACATACGTAGGTATATGATGCATACTACATTGGTCATGTTGATTGCAATCGTAATACATACACTTCGTCTTACCAAATGTCTGACTTTTTGCAACGATTAACTTAAACATTGAAATGCAAGCGATTACAGGAATAGTGTGTGCGCCCGCTCCGAGACTAGCCGAGGACAGAATGACATGAAAGCAGTTCATTTTAAACAGTCAGAGCAGAAAAATACGAAGAAGATTATGTAAAAGATAGCTTTTTAAATATATTACATAGATTTCAGTTAGTATCATGTATATATACATATATAATGTTATTGATTCGAATTATCGTCTATCCGTCTATCTATGTTTTAAATTACGTTTTAAGTCACAATCGTTGAATAGAGTTAGTTAAACTGTTAAATATATCGCTGAAGCTCTCGGAATTTCGCGATTTGGATTGCTGTTAACCACCAATGAATGAACGACTGAATGAGTGAATAAAAAAAGGAATGATTAAAGGACGAAGTGGATGAAGTATTAATACGCACAGTCTACGCTCTTCTTCGAACGAACGCAACTGCTTCGTCAAGCTGCGATTTTCAACAGATCATCAACAACATTACTGAAATCACTAGTACTTCTTCACTTTGATCAATTTAACGAACTTTCCTACTAATAATAAGAATGTTTTTATTCCCAAAAAAGAAAATAAAAAATACTAGGCTTCGTTACCTTGCCTGTTACACTCGGACAACAGTATCCCTCTTGACATATACAAAATCCCGCTGACAACAGGAATCCGCAGGCTGGTGGTGTCGCGTAGCGTTCCCACGGGACGAGCGGCATTCTCGGCTCCAACCTCGACCGAGTCTCACCACTAT
>DWFE01000015.1:0-13659 GCA_018246515.1 Pyrrhopyge pelota | reverse complement strand
CGATACCTACAAGACGCTCATAACACATGTAAGGGTTAGGAGGGAGCCATTTCGAACTGAGGCAAGTAATGCTAACGAATTTATAAGTAGCTGCGTCGATCTACGCGAGTTGACCTTGAGCTGAGTCGAGGGCAAGTTGCTCAAGTTGAACCGCATATTTCTGCTACTCTAATACATCGTAACCTTAACGTAACAAAATCGTATTTTTAAAGATTATTTAATTTTATCATCACGCTACGTCCGCTAGGAGGTAGACAGAGAGCACCCAGTGCCAAATAGCTCTATCCATACAACCCTGGTGTGTATCTTCCACATTCACTGTTCTCTTCATACACGCACTCCAATTTTGATTCTTCTAGCTTCCTTCTCAGCCAGTATAGAACAAGTCTTTTAAGCATAATTTTATTGATGTTACAAGGGCGAACTTAAAATAGTTAAACTCGAGTGATACGAGTATTGGTCATACTACTCGTATATTTGGATGTACCTACATAAATTAGTTTTAAATGAAAATACGTTAATATTGGAAGAAATACAATAGTAGCCGCTATCACCTGGTGGATCAAAAACGTAAATGGTGATACATGGGAGCATAATACACCTCTGCCTCTGCCTAAGATTTCGGAGGGTTACAAGGGTGATACATTTTTTAAAACACTTATGATTATAAAAGCACAGTTGGAAATATTACGCTGAGCAAGTATAAGATTGGTCAGTACACAGTTTTTCGTATTTCGAAACAAGGCGTGATTTATTTCGCGCCTTTCTGCAAATAAAGAGCACTGTTGAGTTTTAAAATTCAAATGTATCCACCATAAAGTACAATACTGCTTCCGACATTATGGCTTCAGTTTTTTTTTACATTGCAATTAAATGTTTACCTATAGCTACATAACGACCTAATGCTTGAATTTTAGAAGGAAAATTTAAATTATACAACGCGAATGTCGGTGGACGCAGGTGTCGAAGCAGACCAAAGACTCACCTACCTCGAGCAAATAGGCCAGATACTGGCAGTTGGGGTTGTGAAAAGTGTCCGAAACCAGCGTACATGTATTAAAAGCTTGATGAAAATAGACGAAGCGCGTCAGGTCTGTAAGGATAGAGATATTTGGCGCTCGGTGCTCTCTGCCGACCCCATCAGGAACATGGCGTGAAGATATTTATGTATGAATTTAAAGAAAAAAAGATAAAATTCATGTATTGTAATTAGGTACACCTTTCGTTTTTCGCTTTGCGGTTGCAATACGGCTGGTACGTTCAAAACGCACCCAACGACACTTATTCCCGTGCACATTTTAAATTAACGGTTTTAGAGACGAGCGAGCGTTTTTACGGTTTAATTTTGTTTCATATTGTTAAGCACGCGCCAACGTTCGGTGCTCTTTGTGTGAAAAATTTTAATTTTGTCATCATAAGCGTTAGGAGTGAAAATTTTTGGCATAATTTACGGAGGGTACTAAAAATGGTGGATGGAAAATATTAATTTTGAACATACGAGTAATACACGCAATCGCTAGTCAAGAATCTCAAATGCTTCTATTTCGTAACATTATCCAATTAGCACGCATATGACTCGGTCACCACAAATCACTTTACAGAAATTACCTAACATAATTAAATCATGTGATAAGAAATCCCACATGGAATACTTGAAGTTATATGGCAAATTCTCAAATTCTATCCACAAAATACTTTCCATGATTGATGAAATAGATATATTTTCTTATTAATCTAAATTCTGCTTCGTTAGTCGTGTTAGTTGCAAGCGCAACCGCCGATCGAGAGATCCTACGTTCAAATCACGGGTCAGGTATTATTAGATTTTTCTAATTTAAATTTTCTAGTAGCGGCTCGGAGTTTGGATTTCTAGCCGATATATGGCATTAGACTCACCACCTACTCCATAATGGGACTTAAAATGTAACTGGTGAAACGTCGAAGTATCTACACTTTTCTGCATAAAGTGTCATACAGGGTATGAGGCGAATACAAATCCGGTGGCGGGCGTTACCGGCATTTTCGGATCTGACGGCCACACAACTCTGAATACATCCTGGAATTCACGTAGAGGTAGGCAAAGAAGTGTAATACTACACTCTCATTATCTACATCTGTATTTAACTACTAAATTTATTTTCGGCACCGTCCACTCCATTCGTAGATATGAAATCACCGCTTTAATTTTAAAAACTATTTAATAGATGTTGTTGTTATTTAGCACCTCGTGCTCTCCGCCTAATCACTAAAGGTTGCGACGTAATAATATTGTACCTAATAATCATTATAGTATTATTGAAGTAGTACTCGTACATTTTGAATA
The DNA here is from genome assembly GCA_018246515.1 of Pyrrhopyge pelota. NCBI lineage: Eukaryota > Metazoa > Arthropoda > Insecta > Lepidoptera > Hesperiidae > Pyrrhopyge > Pyrrhopyge pelota. The sequence continues at coordinate 11,336 of DWFE01000015.1, read as the reverse complement.
GCCGTGTTTGTATCATTTGATTCGGATTGCATTTCCATTCTGGCTTTCGCCCGACATTATTAAATCCTTCAAAAAATGCATATTCATATTTCACCGCTTTCCTGTCGCGTTCGTGTGTTGTACAACTCCTGTCTTGGTACAATATACTGTTTTTTTAGTCATGAGATATCAATATTGTGGCTTTAATTCGAATTTCTTTACAGAAAACCCATCGCAAGTGCGTTCAGAACAACATGTCCCTTAGACATCAAACGTCTTCGTTTATTTGCATTTCGTCAACTACCGCCATTAAACGGTTGTTTCGGCTTTGTCAAATAAACACAACCTACAGTTACATCGAACTCGTTTGTCTGTTTAACGTAGCCACTGTTAATAAATCTTCTTTACGTTTCTCAGAAAGCTTGTGTGTTCTCAATCTATATTTGTATGATAAGAAGGATTAATTTTATGTTAATCGCCGCAAAAGTATTATTGAAATTGCTTATTGTTTCTCAAATCAAAACTATAGTTCACCAAATACTTTTATTACAGTATTCAGTGCATTGCGATTAAAGTGACTTTTCATTTTTTATGTATTTTCTTCCAACAGATGTATTTGTAGATCCCATGTAATTTAAACCTACCTCACTTTTGACTAAAACGCCTACGCTGTGAACAAAATAAATGCATTCGTTTTTAATAGAAAAATATACATATTTTTCTACAGCAAATGCCCGATAATAAATAAGAGAATGGCGCAGTGATGTGAGGGTAGTGAAGCTAATTTGTCAAACTCGCTGAGAGTCCTTGTCGTTGGCGATAAGGGGCACACAGCGGCCAGAGCATGACCAACGAGTCTCGGAAAAAATCGGTGTTTTTTTCCGTTTTTTTCCTTCTGACAAGGAAAATTGCCCGTGTCGAAAAAGTCCCAAGTGCTTAGACTAAAATTACGATGCTACCTTTAATTTATAATAATTTATAATTATTTCAAGATTAAATATTTTATGTTTCACGAAATTGCCTCGGTCTTAATCAATTACGATAGCTTTAATATTTATGTAAAAACGGTATAATTTATTTCGCTTCTGTTTATTTTAGATAGGTATATTTATTATTTTTGGATATTTTAAACGGTTGAAAGTGTTCTATGCAGCATATTTTGAAACGTAGTAAAAGAATCATTTGCACTGACTTCTACTTTGTAAACTTGTACGGTAGGACTTAAAGACAAGAAACATTACGTACGACCATTATTCAGCTTATTCAAGAAATGCGGTAACTACACAGAAAACAGGCTTAACAGTTTAGCCAATCACAGCCAAGAGTAGCGTTGTATGTAACCCCAAGTGGGACTCCATCCGTATTTGATTTTGTATGCAGTTGGCTACAGACTGCAGTGAGCAATTAAGATCAGAATGTTTACTTGTACGTTGGTGGATTCAAAACTATAAAAACAAACTTCCAAAACAAACAAGAATACTTTTTATAGATTGTCGCCAACATCCTGCCAAAGACGACTGTGGTGCCATCTAGGCTATAGTGCTGTCACCTATTTAATAATAATGGTGACGTTTCCCACAACAAAGAACATTCGAGTAAGAATGTTAGCTCTAATATCTATACAAATAAATAATATTGGAGTGTCTGTTGGTAATATCAAAATTACCGTTTTTTTCTAAATGCATAAGAATATATTAATAAAATAATATTTAACATGACATAAAATAACATTTTTTACAATTTTTGTCTGTCTGTCTGTCGGTCTGTTTGTTTCGGCTAATCTCTGGAACGGCTGAACCGATTTTGACGGGAATTACACTGGTAGCTAGCTTATGCAATAATGTGTAACTTTTATTCTCGAAAATGTTTTAAAAGTAAATTTAACGCGGGTGAAACCGCAGGGGCACAGCTAGTATAATATATAATCCAAGTAGATACGTAACACACGATAATTGAAGTGTACTTGGTCGTTCGATAATAACACAAATATAATACAATATGGCATCATAATTCGACCCATAAAGCATAATTATCTACGTCTGAGCGATTCGGAAGATGTTTACAAGACGTCGGGCGCGAGTGCTCTCAGACAGTCTTGTCTCAAAGGCTTCGATTCGGTTGCCATGCTGACGTCCTTTGAGACGTACTCGAAAGCACTTCGTTAGTTCACGCGATACAAAGCAACACAAACGACGACGGTTGTAATATACTTCAAGTAATAACATGAAATACACGAATAGACTTCTCTCAAACCGGAACAAGCTACAGACAGACACATTAATCATTGAATGCGGCTTCCAGCGTTGTAACGTATTTGGGACTAGTAATCAATAGAACTCGGAACATGATTTTGAAACTTATTATCACCGAATATGTACGTTTAAAAATATCTACATCAAAAGACTCGACTGCCTCCTTAGTCGAATTGTTGCAAGTGCAACTGTTGTCCTGGATTCAAAACCCTGCTCAGGTATTATATTGGATTTTTCTTACTTATTATATTCTTACTTATTTTCTAGTTGTGGCTTGAAGTTTGGATTTGTACCCGGCGTAGAGCAACACACTCACCACCCATTCCATAATGGGACGTAACCTAAATGGTGAAACATGGGAGTGTAGTACACTCCTCTGACCACCTCTTTGGGGATTACAGGCGTGATGCGCCGTTCATGTATCCACATACATAGTGGATTCTTTATTCAAGGTTACTGCTGCAACGTGCATACGTTATTTATTATGAACCTAAAAATAGTGTACGTTATTTGACGTAACAGTGCAGTCGTGGCTCGAGTGCCATCTGAACAAGCTGTGCCAAAATAGACCTCCACTAGATATAATATTAAAACTTCGGCCAAGTTAAGGGGATACCCACTTCAACTCATGTGTAAGGACTCTCTAGGGAGAGATGGTTGGTCGAATCGTTAAGCAGGACTTGACTTTTTGTTCGATCTTGGAATATGAGAGTCTCGTCTATCTTCATTACTATTGAATATTTTAAACCGTTATACTATCTTTTTTTAGTACAATTATTTACGCTCTGACATATTTTATTTCTCTTTACTTGATATGATGTTTTAATATCGCGAACGTCAGATGTCAAATTACAGATCTTTGTACAAACTACGATATTTTTAACTTAGGAGATTTCGTGCAGAAAACGAGATGATGCTTCGTAGCAAATTTATATTTTTGAACTCGACATTGCAGATGTAGAACACAAACATTTAAATTTAACTCGTAACCCTCTAAGTTAGAATACAAATCAACATATTTCTGAAATGCAAATAAGTTATATGTTTTTAGTTAAAAAACTGATCTGCAAAACAGATAAGCATGAAGACGGCAACGTCATTCAACAAAGATTTAATAAAACATTTTTTATTAATTACCGCCTCGTTGTTCGTGTTGATTGTAAGCGCAACTGACAATCAAGAGGTCTTAGGTTCTAATCTCGGGTCGTGTACTATTAGATATTTCGATTAGATACTTAGATACTTTAGATACTTAGATTTTCTATTACTGGCTCGGAGTCTGAATTTGTGTCCCGTGCATGGCAATAGACTCACTACCTATTCCACGATGTGACTAAAACGAAACCGGTGCAACGTAGGAGTGTACTAAACTCTGCCTATCTCTACGGAGATTACAGGTGTGATGTTGCGCTTTTATCAATTAAACACACGTTACAACGTGATTGATTTGAAAACTTCGCCACAAGTTTCTACTCATACGCGACAGAAATAAGTGGACCAACTAATAAAATCACGCTGAATTAGAACATATGATATGAACATGTCACCTCTTTACAAATGTGCGTTTTAAGTTTAAATATCACTTGCTATGTGAAGGAAAACATCGTGAGGAAACCTGCACAACTTAGGAGTTCAAAAAAAATGTTTTCTAAGATGTGTATAGATGCGTTTGTATACGATATACGGCAATAGGCTCACCACCTACTCCATAATGAGACCTAAAAGTAACTGGTGAAACGTGGGAGTGTAGTAATACATTCCTCTGCCTACCTCTTCAGGGATTACAGGCGTGAAGTTACTTTTTTTTTAAATAAGGCATTTCACTATTTAATTCTATTACATGTAGGTACATATCGACTGTAATTAGATTAGTCAAGTTACAAGTTCATTACAAAGTTGGAGCCCAGACACTCGCGTGAGATCTAAACAAAAGTTGTCGGGTTTGTATTTAGCTAACTTTCATTCATTTATTTACACATTGTTTTACACAATGAGCGAACTGAATACCGATGGGCGTTCAATTTAATCATTGTGTATATAAATATAGGTTTATGTAATTGATGTAAATTTATGCAACACAAAACATTCCATTCCTTACTTTGATACACAAAAAATTCTTAGAATATACCTACCAAGATGTGAATTTAAATGTTTTTCACAAATAACTAAGTTGATGTTGTTGGAATATTTAGATAGGTAAATAACAAAGTTTTTGCGTAAAATTAATAAACAGAAATGTTGAGTAACGCAGATGCTTAACAGCATGGTGCTTAATATTTCATAATTCATATTTCAATGATAATATTATATTTTCTTTTAAAATAATCCATACGTTCAGCCATCTGAGACATACGTAACATTATAGCGACGAACTTTCCAATCCAATCTGGTGGAAGCGACTCGTTTGCGTCTACGAAACAAAGCTATAAACACGGTTACTCGGACGAAAACAAAGAAAAAATCTAAACGCAATAAATCACTCTGGCCGGGGCCGTACGCGTTTCAGTAGCGTCGACGTTGCATATTCATCTTTCATACTCAATCCATTCCGGCGCGGAGTTTCGGCGCGGCTGAAACGGCGAACAGACAGTGCGGGGATTGCGATAACTAAAACTCGATGCTTTGATTGCCAGCATCGCCGCCTATGGCTGCGGGCATAGTGTAATCGAACTCGCCGTTTTTAATTTCTTTCAGCCATATTGCTGTACGAATGTTCTAAAAGTTCATCCTCGCGGTAAATAATGTATTTCGATATCGTTAAAAAGTTTATTAGTCTCATTGCAATTTACTTAACGTAACAGCATGCCTATAATCCCCGAAGAGGTATGCAGAGGAGTATAGTAAGTACACTCCCACGTTTCACCAGTTACGTTTTAGGTCCCATTATGGAGTAGGTGGTGAGCCTATGACTATGTATCGGGCACAAATCCAGACTCGGAGCCACTACTAGAAAATCTAAATTAGAAAAATCTATTAATACCTGACCCGGAAATAGAACCCAGGACCTCTTGATCGTCAGTCACGCTTGCAAACAACACGACCAACAAGGCAATTCACTTTAATTAAATTTTTGAAAGCATGTTATATTGTAACAAATATTTTAAATATATCTGTCTGTATAAAAAATCAAGGGTTCCATAACTTAACTTCCGAGTGGCAAATGTATGAGGTCGGTACGTCAGCGGTAACCTGTCGTTCCATGATGTAACCCTTTGAACTACGAGTACACTGGAGTGGCGAAACTCAGCGCTGAGCAAAGTTTTAAGTGTTTACATTCCTGTTCTGTCGCTTTTTGCCAATTTTAGTTAATGGGCAGACGAGAGTCCGCTGGCGCTTCGCTTAATTTTCTTACTCTACTATTTACTTAATATATTACAAATTCGGCGAAATGACTCTTTATCGTATTAAAGCTAAGGATATTATTTCATTTAGTGTGGTAATAAAGCCTTGCAAATTAAAAGAGAGAATATTCAATCGTGTAATAAGTCATTTCTTTGTAAGACATCGGTCTTCTATTAGAATGAGATTTATGGTATCAAGTCGGGGCGGAGAAAGAATACAATCTCAACTCCATGCTAGGACACCAGGGTGTCGGGAAAAGTGAAGAAACCCCGTGCTGGCTAATCATGGTATGGTGCGGCCTTATACCCTGGCCACCTATAGGCAACAGCGTAGGCGTTGAAACCGTGTTCTGTAAGCCCCAATTCGCACGTCCAGCGTGTAAGTTATGGGCAAAATCCCGTCAGGGAAATCCTCTCTCAGGCAGTGGGCTTAAACAGGCCGATTATAATTATGATGATGATCACAGCGTATAACATAAGTACGGTACGATTTGCAATATCTCACACCTTGAAAACGTGAAACAAACGTAACATCATGCCTGTATTTCCCGAAAAGGTAGTCAAAGAGCGTAGTCCACTCCCATGTTTTACCAGTTACGTTTACGTCCCATTATGGAATGTGTGGTGGGTTTATTGCAATACGTCGGGCACAAATCCAGAATCCTAGCCACGACTAGAAATATCTCTCGATCGGCAGTCGCGCTTTCAACCAACGCGATCAACGAGTCAATCAATTAATTAACTTATTTATTTATTACATAACTAAATAATTGCTAAGTAATGCTTATCTATAGAACACGTAAATTACATTTATCACATTGTTGTTTTATCAATCCCTAACAGATCCCTAACGTTTAAATTTAGCACGACACAAAGAAAGATACCTCAAAAGGTTTGGGAAACGTTCCACCTATGCTATTACGAGTAATTAATGATTCTAAGTACACTGATAATTACCACGAATTCTCTTAACAATTTTTACACACACACAGATCCCAAAACATTTACGAGGAGTACAGTCATCAGCAAATATTACTCAATACTCCAATTACGTCGCGTCATGTTGGAAAGCATTGGCGCATATAATTTTTTCACGTGTTTATTTCTTCTTATTACGTTTCCAATTATTTGTACAAATACATTTTATACGAACATATGTATAATACTTGTGGGTATAAATGTATTGAATCGCCTATAATTTCAGCCCAAAACAAAATTATTTAACTGTTGCTTCACGCTAGTCACTACTATCACCTGCGAATCGTATACCTACATATTATTATTCTACCACACATGTCTGTTGTGACGTTAGCAGATCCGATCTTTACCGATCTTATTCTGTCATTATAATTCAAACAAATTCAATAGATGCCGTTTAAATTGTCTTCATCATTAATTTCTAAAAACTATAAAGTAACAAGGCCATGAGTGTTTCTACAACGCCACTCACATCAGAACTTTAAATAACATGAAAAGTCATTGTCCATGTAATGTAAAGCCAGTGCAAAAATGTTGAGAAAAATTCTTCTGAATTCAAATGTATGCGTATTAAGACTTATCACGTGAATAGATGCTTAAACATAAGTTTGTTTGAAATAAGATCACTTTATGAGAACTTTAAAATCTTTGTGCGGCAATGTTGATACCTTTTATTTTGCCATAGCAGTAAATACTGCACCGTCTTTCAAGTCCTAGTAATTGATATACCAAACATACAGAAACAAAATTCCTACACACAAACCATAAATTAACGAAATGAATCGTAATAAAATGAAAACGTTTGTACTGATTCTTTTATACTGCGTTTGCCGGAGCCACTGCGTCTTTGGACGTCCAGCCATCTACAAATATACGTACGTCTTTTCATACCAAACCACTTTAAATTATCTAAGTACCTATATTATTTTATTTAGCAATAGGCACACGTTTGTCACCCCCCTAATGAAAAGCAATACTAGGATGTATCAGGCTTGCCTAAAACGTGCCTATTCACTCTTGTCTTGAATAACTCCAGGTTGCACAAATCTTGAAAGATACTTTCGCAACCTGTAACAGAAACTATTTAGCAAACCGTTTCGTTCTGTTCAGAGGGGTGTCTACAAAATGTGGATGGTTCCCTGCCGTGCGCCTAAACGTCTTTTTCATTTGGGTTTAGATTTTGATCATCATCAATTTGACGAAATTAAAACTACTAGAGCGTCTTTTAACAACGACATCATGGCATTTATATACGTACTTACAAGTAAACACACGCACCTTAAAACCCAATAACTATACAATAACTATAAATTACCGAGATAAACCTTAATCAAACATCCCCAGTGTTCTATTCGCGCATTTATTGGCGAACAATAGTTCTGATTTACGATTTAGGATTGCACGGGGGTCCCTGGGATATTTATGCTTTCAGTTTGCACGTACCTACATACCTGCCGAACCATTAACTGGATAAACAAGAAATATCGTTACACTAAATAGATTTTCTCTATCGCGTAGGTAGTACAACGAGGACATGCATTGAATGTTTAAATAGTTTGCGAATTCTTCGTTAGGTATGATTACGCAGTAATGGTTCCAGTATTTTGGTAATATACTGTTGATGTCATTAATAATTTATTATAGGTATGTTATTATTTTATGTCAGTTAGGTTATGTCAGTCACATGAGAGTACACCAACAAAGCTCTCAGTAGTTAGTCCACCGTCGCTGTGGCCGAATACGGTCTGGAGAGATATAATTTATTGTATGCGAAATGAAATATCGACATGTGTAATATATTATTATGTATATTATATTTTTTATATTATTTTTATATCATATTTTGAAAACATCATTAAAACCGGTACATACTTTTACTACGTATAATTAATTACTGCGTATAATTAACTACAATAAAATTATCCAATGTAAATGTACAATTTACGATTCACGTGCTGATGTACTTATGATGATATTATAGGAATTTCCCAACCCTATTACACGATGCCCTATTCAACATCATGTTGTCTTATCAAAGATACACTGGTAGGTTTTACTTGATTTGAAAAGGCACCAAAATATTATTTCCGAATAAATCATAATAGGTCGTATTACAATAGCAGTGAATCTAAAATAACTCTGGAAGAATGAGTAGACGTTCCACCCGAAAGTATTCAGTGCGAAATTTTGGATGGATGGATGGAACTTGGATGATTTAATTTAAAACTTTAAGTTAAACAGGCACTGATACCCTACACACATAAATACATATCCTCGCGCCAGGTCCCTTACGGGGTAGGCAGAGACCATGGAATGCTAAATATCTCTATCCTTGTAGACCTACCGTACTTATTCCACATTCGACATTCTCTTTATACCTGCGGCGGTTTCGGAGACTTCTAACTTTCCCATCGGTAGGAACTTTATCTAGTTGATCAAGATAGGTGAGCTTTGGCTTTCTTCGGCAGGCTAAGTAATAAGATAATAAGTGACAGATAACTATGTGATTTAGAATTGAGCTTCCCAGTCTGAGGGTTTGAGGTTTGATTTCTGCACGCACTTCTGACTGTACAGTAATATGTGCGTTTGAAAATTAAGTAAAGTGCAAAAACATCGTAAAAAAACCTGCACACCCAAGAGGTCGTAATATTCTGTATGGCGTGGAAGACCATGGCATTAATCCTTTTCTTTGTGAGACTAGATTCCTATCCAACAACAAAACAATGAGAGGATAGATGATGGTGTAAATTAATTACAAGATAGCCCATGTACTACACTGCTTTTTAAATCAAACAATTAATCGCTGTCATGACTAACCTTATTACATGAGTGTGAATCTGCACATTTTAAAGGAACCGCACAGTATATTCTAGAACGCTTCTTAAATAAAATCGTACACAAAAAGTGATTTATTATATTGTCGACGCGACTGAGTCCATTATTTATTCATTTAACAAAAAACATCTGTTTCTAATCGATTTGTGCTCTTTCTGAAAAATAAAGTATAACGATTGTGAAATAAAATCGTCAATCAAGCTGAAATCGTACTTGATGACATCTGAATGTTCGCATCAATCAGTTTCATAAAACCACTTCAGTAAATCAGTTAGTAACACAGCGGTTGACTGCGCAAACGTCAAACAGCGCGAAAACTATCGATGTATACGGCTCTCAGATGTAAATTTAATTCCCCGTTTCCCTAATCAGACAGCTAACCTAATAGCAGCCTTAACTTGCTAGCAAATTTAGTTTATCTAATACAATATTGCCAACAGAAGTTTAAATTGCGTTCAGCAACGTCATAAGCCGGCAGCGACTGAAACAATTATTCCACATAAATTGTGCTTATTCGCATAAAAGATAGTTGTTTTCATTCGACGCTATGATTTCAGTTATATTTAACAGATGGTTGTTCATTTGTCGTCGGTTTCTTTTATTCTTCTATTTGTTTTATTCTCCGCACATCCGAATGTAAATTATGCTTTTTTAAGTTATTAAAACCATTATTGGTTATTTTCTTACATACACCTAATTCTGAACTGGTACTAAAATATATTATATCCTTAATATAATTTGATTATACTGGTAGCTTTAAAATAATTATATTATAACTGTAGGTTGCAATGAATAAGGAGACATTTTATATAAAATATACACACTTTGATTAACATGAATTTTATGCATCAATGTAGAGTGAGTGAGACTTTTAATGTCACTTTCCATTCATTTACATATCAAACCGCGGCGCAGTCAATAAACTACGAGTTGAAAATAATGAGCCTGTCACTTTCCTTGCAAAATATTTATGGACGATATATTGTTTATAATTTAACGTAACTGTCGAAACGTGGGAGTGTACTACACTCCTTTACCTGCCTCTCCAGGGATTACAGGCGTTAAATTACCTTAGTTTGTATGTTAAGTCACAAACGTAGGCTACAATTTTTTTAATGAATGCATGTATGTTTAAGAATGAGGATGAAATCGTCATACTAATAACCTATAACTACTTAATTGGCTCAAACGCGCTCACCAATAAGCCATTAAACACACTGTTTGCTTCGTAAGGTTGTAGGATAGCAGGTATTTCTAAGTTGAAACATTACATTACTTCCAGTCTTAATAAGAATCATATCATGTACCTATAGATGTTTCTACGATTAACGTAATATATTAGGAAAACAGCGTTAAAATGACAAGGTCGCAATCCTTCAGAGATAGGCCCACGACTAGATTGTACGCTGTTTATTTAAGGAATGAAAACGTAATATTTTTTTGTCATCTCATAACAATACCCTGCGCTAAGAAAAGTTCATGCCTCAACGTAATTAAAGAAAATAACGAATTCTTGTAGTCCTGTTCAAGTAAGTAATTGACTGGCCTGTTGGCGCAGTGGTTAGTGATACTGACTGTTGCGGCGGGGGTCGTGTGTTCGATTCCCACCCAGAATAAATATTTGTGTGATGAACACAAGTAGGTATTTGTTCTGTATCTGGGTGTAAAAATATCTATATTAAAAAAAAGTAACTTCACGCCTGTAATCCCCGAAGGGGTAGGCAGAGAAGCGTAATACTACACTCCCACGTTTCACCAGTTACTTTTAGGTCCCAATATGGAGTAGGTGATGAGCCTATTGTTACATATCGGGCACTTATCCAGACTCCGAGCCACTAATAGAAAATCTAAATTAGAAAAATCGAAAATGTGCGTGTTAATAATCCTATTGCTAAGTAGGAATAGCTAATTAATGGTTACACTAACTAACAAATACAGGTTACAGGTAGGT
>DWFE01000014.1:0-14012 GCA_018246515.1 Pyrrhopyge pelota | reverse complement strand
ACTTCACTTGTCCCAGAAAACTTATTTTTTATGAACTGTGTGCTAGTTTTCTTGCTTTACCTGTACCTTTATTACCTTTACCGTTAAAGCAAGTGATGTTTATTTCTAAAACGAACATTTTGTTAAGAGGTAAACGCCAAAATCTGAACGCGGGCGCCTGGAGTGAGAGACTGAGGGGCGTCTTAGTATTATAATACGTTTGAGAACATTTATCAGGAGTGGTCACCCTGAGGTATTTCTGCGTCCAATCTTAACCAATTTTAAATTTTATTTGCGATCTACAAACGATTCGTATGCTTAGAAATGATTCCTTCAGGTACCAACGCTATTCTTCAACTAATATTGAAACTAAAAACTAAAACTAAAACTAAAATAACTTCAACAGTTTCGACAGCGACTGGAAAGTTATGTAACTGCCTTCGGTGTATTGAAATTTCGAAGTTCGTCTCGATAGGAGTTAAAGTCTAATTCACATAATACCTAGCTTGAACAATTCGCCGGAGAATCCAGCTCAATTTCAGCGAACGACCTTTCAGCCACACTGCGTCGAAACTCTCGCCAGAAACGACGTTGAAACATACCCAACCAAGAAACAACGGTACATAAACTGAAACAATTTGCTTATTTCTAATCTTTCATGCTAAGTCGTCGTGAGATATAGGGTGAGAAGGATTTACACCTATATGTTGAGATTTGAATTTTATTACGCTGTTTATTGTTCACTTCTCTCATTGCAAAGCAAAGATGTTGGATTGGATGCAAAGAGATGAAGATCAAGCTCAATGGCGTGATATTGGAGAGGCAGTGGACATCGGTGGACGAAAATAGGCTGGTGATGATGATGATGATGAGGATTATTCATTTATTTCTAATAATATACCTGTTAATCGTCATAGGTTTTGCCTACCCCTTCGGGGAGATACAAGCGTGATGTTACGTTTTATGTTACGTTAAATTTTTAATTACAAGTGGTACTGCACGTTTCAAATTAACTTAAAAACGTAGCATTGTCGCTGTAATATTTGTGTCCAATGCTGACTGCAAGCCACAAATTGAATTGTCCTCGTGGCCATGTGTTGATTTTGCGTTGATGTTTTCACCCAGCGCAGCGCGCGTTCTCTCCAATTTACATTTGTTTTTAAAACAGTTTTCCCGAAACAAAATTAGGCAACTAAATTTTACTTGATAAATGCAAATTAGGTAATGCAAATAAGAGAAAATTATTTGTGCATTTGAGTGATAAAGGTTTTTGTCGTTTTGTTCATGTTCCGGTTAAAACAGTGCTTAACACTTAGTTGGTTGGATTTTATTGCAATACGTAGGTACATAATACCGATAAGCGATCTCATTGTTATAACCGCTAATAATAACGTATTATACAATTTTCACGTTTCAACAGACATAATGAAATAGATATGCAAAAAAATCATTTGACATGTTATAATTAAATATTCCAAAATTAAAATTACTTGATATTAAGGTATAGGCAAATATATTATTATAGTAATCAAACCTGCGCCTCTTAGTTACCCACAATGTTCTTTAAGCCGCGAGAAGTCTTCAAACCCACACTTCGCCGGCGTAACTTACTATTGCTTCAAAAAATTTTATTTCGAAACGGCACCCGTGTGCTACAGTGGAAAGGTACTCGTAAAAGTATTGATGAAGATGAAGAAAAATACTTATACAGTACATCAATAGTGGTTTATTTTTAAGAGTCGTCACGCGTAGTACAGAATTTACGTATTTCAGAATACAGGCAAGCACGACTTAACAATAATATTGTCAAGACCAAAGGAAAATTTTACGGAAGCGTTTATACGTACATACTTTGCATTAGCACAACTAGATGTGAAAGTTTCCGCCGAGATGCTCTGGAGGGAACGCAGCTGCTGTGTGTTATACAATTACAGTGAGTGTGAACGCGAGTGTTCCCGGATGTTTGTGTCGTGAGGATGGCGGATGATGAAGACGATGACAACATGAGCGATACGGAATTAACATCAAACGCGAAACATTCTGGCCGCGAGGAATGTATATTAGTAAGCGAAAAAGTTGGAAATGAAATAAATATGGAGAATGTTGGTAGGATTGTGGAGAAGAGGAAAAAAACGGAAGAGGAAAATATAGAGGATGATGAGTTTATTACAGTTACGAGAAGAAAATCGAGACGTATAATCAGAAGTGAATCGGCCGAGATGGAAAAAAACAAGTAGGTAGATTTGGAAAATAATGGCGACTCTCAATACACAGATAATTATGAAGTCTGTGTCACCTCTTTGAACGCCTTACCTAAACAAATAGCTATGGCAAAATTATTAAAGTTGGAGAATATTTTAAATATCACGAGAGTAAAATACAAAAGTCCATTTAAAGTACTCATTCAGTTTAATAACAAAAAAGATGCTGTAAAATTATTAGAATGTAGTAAATTCAAAGAAAACGGATTTAAATGCCAATTAACCCAAGAACTAACTTTATCATATGGTTTGGTAAGAGGCGTGGATTTAGAATTGAGTGAAGAAGAACTTATGGAAATATTTCAGTCAACTGCTGAAATCTATTCTGCCAGAAGATTAAAACGCCTAAACTCAGATGGGAAATGGGTGGATAGCGAATCAATAAGGATATGTTTTAAGAGTAATGTCCTGCCGACTTTTATCTATGCATATAATTGCCGATTCAAAGTAGATTACTACATATTCCCAGTAACGCAATGTAGGGGATGTTGACAATTTGGGCATTTTTTTAAATATTTCCCTTTAAAGAATATGTTATGCCCTAACTGTGGCAGTGCACATTTAAATTGTGATATCCAGCATTTTAAATGGTTAAACTGCAAGGGTGCACATCTTGTTTTAAACAAAAGTTGCCCTTTATATTTGAAAGAAAAATTAATCAGAGATGTCATGAGTAAGGAGCAAATAACATAGCGCAAAGCCTTACAATTAATTCATGAGTCAAAGTAAAGAGATGATCTAGGAAATCGACGAAGAAAGGATCAAAATATTCCTCACTACCAGCATATTCATAATTTAAATAATGGCCAATCTTATCGGGACAAAGCTGTCACGTCCACGATTCAACAAACCGAGTTTTCAAATGAACATAGCTTTGAAGATGATCCTAAAAACAAGACCTACGAAAATGGTACCAACTCTCAAAATCTGAAAAGAAAACACAAAATACGAAATAAACATCGACATTATACTCGTTCTGAAGAGTTTACGGAAACCGAGCAAGATGAACCTCGAGAGGAAGCCCACAATACCCATCGAAACGAGGATCTAAAATATAAATTTGAGTTTCAGAAACTATGGATGGAAATAAAAAGAATAATTATGTCCAAAGATAAGCTAGAAGATAAGTTTTTTGCTTTGATAAAAGTTGTTACGGGAGAAGTAAAGAAGTTTTTGATTAAGTTATTATTTGACGGAGGTTTGTTACAACAAATATTGAATTACATAAATGGCTAACTTTGCTAAACATTTGAAGGTAAATATTTATCAATGGAATGCTCAAAGTTTAAGACCTAAAATTTTGAGTTTTAGGGATCTATTGGCAAGAGAAAATATTCATGTAGCAATTATTAGTGAGACATGGTTAAATGATAATATAAGCATTAATGTAAACGAATACAATGTGTACCGTGCGGATAGATATGATTCTTATGGAGGGGTTGCAATTATGGTTCATAGATCGATTCAATCTCATATACATCCAATTCATTTAAATAATTCAGGTATAGAAATTTTATGTGTTAAATTGCTTAATTGTAAAGAGTTAGAATACGTTGTATCTGTCTATTGCCCTTCTTCAATACATACACAATCGTTAGACTGGGATACACTTTTTTCTGCATTTTCTTCAAAGACTCTTATTGCCGGGGACTTTAATGGTCACCACACCAATTGGTCTGTAAAAACTGACATGCGAGGGACTCAAATTATGGACTCGGCACTGGATAACGGCTTCATATCTCTTAATAACGGTACTGCTACTCGATTAAAGTTGGTTAATGGAAATATACAGAAGACTTCGCCGGATATATCCTTCGCTTCAACTGACCTGGCAATTAACTTTGTTTGGCAAGTGTCAAATGAAAATTTAGGAAGCGACCATCTAATAATTAAACTTTCAATTAATTTAGAAAAGAATTTTAATTTTATTAAAATACGTAATTTTAAGAGGGCGGATTGGGAAGGTTACCGACAAAGTATTGCCGAAAACCCTATTAGTTTTATTGATGGCCGTGATAACTTGCAAAATATGCATGATCTTTTTATTAAGCAAATTTATAGGTCAGCTGATCGTTATATTCCTTATAAGAGACACTACAACAATCCGGATGAGAGATTCTCTCCGAAAGAATATTGGAGCCCTGAATTATCTAAGGCGGTTGCTCAACGTAGACTGGCTTTGGGTACTTTTCGGCGTAATCCAACTCCGGAAAATCTGGATATATTAGATACTCTAACTCGGGAAACCCATCTTCTTATACGTAAAGCAAAATTTCTCAGTTGGCAAAAGTTTTGTAATTCAATAGATGAAGCAACCTCTGCTTCGAATTTATGGCGCCGTATGAGATGGGTGAAAGGTGTAAGACAAAAGAAGTTGAATTTTTCTATTGAAAAACAACATAAACTTTTGTGCTCCCTCACACCAGACTACGCTGCAAATGTTATGCCAGTTTTTTATTCAAGAAATCAGGTTTTAGAGTCTGAATTTTTGATACAAGAACTAAAAAGCAGTTTAAAGAAAAAGGATACAGCGCCAGGGGAAGATGGAATAACTTATTCTATGATTTATCACTTGCCAGACACAGGGAAACAATTTTTGCTCCGTTTGTATAATAACATTCTAAATTTTACTTTGGTCCCGCAGCAATGGCGGAATTTGCAAATTGTTCCTATACCTAAAACCAGCTCCAACTCCAATGACCAACCCAAATTAAGACCTATATCCTTAATGTCATGTTTGTGTAAAACTTTCTATTTAATGTTATTCAGGCGCATAGAGTGGTACATCGAGAAAGAAAAAAATTTGCCGCCACATACAATTGGGTTCAGGAAGTCGCAATCCTGCTTAAATACACTGTCTTATTTAATCTCGTATGTTCAACTTGAATTTTCAAATAATATTCCAACTCTCGCTTGTTTCTTAGACATCGAAAACGCCTATAATAATGTCTCTGTTGAGGTTGCAATGAATTCTTTAGATAAGCTTCATATAGGCGCTAAAATTTGCTCATACCTCTGGTCATTTTTAAGTGAAAGACTTCTAAATATTAGATCTGGTAACGGAGAAAATAGAATTTCAAGGAAGACCAACAAAGGCCTTGCTCAAGGAGATCCACTGTCCCCATTAATCTTTAATCTCAAAATATGTCAACAAATGCAAAACGTGGTATGTTTACAATATGCTGATGATTTTATCTTATTTATCAAGGACAAGGATTTAAAAAAATGCGAAAGACAAATTCAAGACAGTTTGGACGTAACAATAAAATCACTGGATAATTTAGGTCTAACTATCTCCGATGAAGTCGAAGTACTGCATATTTAGCAGAGGTAGAAGAAGATTGTGTCCTACTTTAAACATAACTGACAAATATTAGCGAGGTCAAATTATACTAAATATTTGGGTTTATGGTTGGCATGTGTGTACTCGTGTATGTTATGGAGTCATGAAAGGGCCATTGTTATACGAAATTGCCTCATAATAAACATATCATACATCGCTGATTTAGAGGAAGTGTAATGAAGGGGCCTTGTAGTGCAGTATAATCGAGGTGTTGTTGTGGAAGTGTTATAGTGTTATGAAAGGGGGCTTATAATGTTAATATAAACATATCGTATATCACTCAGTTCGAGGTATCGGGCCGTGGGAGCGTACAAGCAGCCCGCACGTATATAATTGGCGACGTAGCTTTGTGGGTCATTCTCTCAACGTCGTTCATTAGGTTAGGTTAGGTTAACTAGCTTATAAGTAATTTTAGTATTCAAACTGTAACATTCAGTTTTGATTTAATTAGTTTAAATATTCAAAACTGTTAACATTCAGTTTTGATTTAATTAGATTAAGTACTCAAAATTGTCACATTCAATTTTGATTAAATAAGTTTAAGTAAACACTCGGCTTTTATTCTCCACTGCAGCCCGCACGTATATAATTATTTCATCACATCCCAAGACACAAAATACTTAAAAAATACATAGCACAATAGTATAGCAAAACATTGCTAGGCAAAGTTAACAAAACATATGTGTTTAGAATAATTTACATGTTTATTTGTTTCTTTCCTCCATAAAACAAACTATAACGAGGAAAAATCCTCATCCCTTGAAATTCATTATAAAGAGTTTACACTGTATTTCTCGGATTCCTGTAGTTCATATTTTAACATTCTATTTGTTATTTCAGGGCTACCATGTAGAACGAAGATTTGGGTGGGATTGCCATGGCTTACCTGTAGAATTTGAAATTGACAAACTGTTGGGAATTAAGGGGCCAGCTGATGTAGAGAAATTGGGCATTGAAAAATATAATGCAGAGTGTCGGAAAATTGTTATGAAATATGCAAATGACTGGGAATATATTATAACTAGAATGGGGAGATGGATAGGTATGTAAAGTATATGTGCTAATAGACAAATTGCCTCATGAACTGAATATGCATCGTTGGTTGTATTGGGTGTAAGCACAACTGCCAATCTAGAGGTCTGGGGTACAAATCCTGGCTCATTGCAATCAGATATTTCTAATTTAGAATTTCTAGTAGGAGCTTGGACTCTGGATTTGTACCCGGGATGTGGCAATAGGTGAACCACCTATTTCATAATGGGATGTCAATGTAACTGGTGAAACATGGTAGTGTATATAATAGCTACATGTATTTATTTTTATTTCAGATTTCAAGAATGATTATAAGACTCTCTATCCTTGGTTTATGGAGTCTGTTTGGTGGGTTTTTAAAGAACTTTATAACAAAGGATTAGTTTACCAAGGAGTCAAAGTAATGCCATTTTCTACAGCATGTTCAACTCCTCTGTCGAACTTTGAGTCTGGACAAAATTATAAGGATGTGGTGGATCCAGCGGTGGTTATAACATTTCCAACCTCTGAGGGCTTTTCTCTCCTAGCTTGGACCACAACACCTTGGACACTTCCCAGCAACTTGTGTCTCTGTGTTAATCCAAAATTGATTTACCTGAAAGTAAAGGAAAAGAACACAGGAAATTGTTATGTTCTTCAAGAGGCTCGATTTCCTGTCATTTTTAAGAATGTAGATGAATTTGAAATTGTTGACAAATTTCCTGGTGAAAATTTAAATGGCATAAAATACACACCTGTGTTTGATTACTTTATTGATTATTGTCCAAAGGCTTTTCAGGTATTAGTTGATGCATATGTCACTGATGACTCTGGAACTGGTGTGGTACATCAAGCACCATACTTTGGTGAAGATGATTATAGAGTTTGTTTGGCTGCAGGCATCATTACTAGAGATCAAGATATAATATGTCCAGTTGATGCTAGTGGTATGTTCACAGAACCAGTGTCAGATTTTGTTGGCCAATATGTGAAGGATGCTGATAAGAATATTATAGCACATCTCAAATCTCGTAATAGAGTTCTACAGGTTGGCCAAGTAAAACATAGTTATCCGTTTTGCTGGCGATCTGAAACACCACTAATCTATAAAGCCGTTCCATCTTGGTTTGTGAGAGTAGAACAAATGAGTCAAGATCTTTTAAAATGTAATGAGGCTACATACTGGGTTCCAGATTATGTAAAGGAGAAGAGATTCGGGAACTGGCTTAAAGATGCCCGTGACTGGGCAATTAGTCGGAATAGGTATTGGGGAACACCTATTCCATTATGGATTTCGCCTGACAAACAGGAAGTTATATGTATAGGAAGTATCGCCGAACTAAGTGCTTTAACTGGAAAAGAAATAACAGATATTCATCGAGAAAGCATTGATCATTTGGAAATTCCATCAGCTAGGCGTGGGCAACCACCTTTAAAAAGGATAAATGAAGTATTTGATTGTTGGTTTGAGTCAGGCTCTATGCCGTACGCTCAGGTTCACTACCCATTTGAAAATAGAAAAGAATTTGATAATATATTCCCTGCAAATTTTATAGCTGAAGGAATTGACCAAACAAGAGGATGGTTTTACACATTAATAGTGTTATCTTCTGCATTATTTGGCAAACCAGCATTTAAAAATCTCATTGCGAATGGCTTGGTCTTGGCATCTGATGGACAGAAAATGTCCAAAAGAAAGAAAAATTATCCAGATCCACTGGAAGTTGTGACAAAATATGGTGCAGATGCTCTCAGACTGTATCTTGTGAACTCACCTGTTGTCAAAGCAGAAAATCTACGGTTTAAAGAGGAAGGCGTCAGGGATATTATAAAAGATGTATTTTTACCTTGGTACAATGCTTTTAGATTTCTAATGCAGAATGTAGAACGAATTGTTCAGGAAGAGAATGTTGAATACAAGTTTAATGAAAATGCTGTCAAAGGTAATGTTATGGATAAGTGGATAACTTCGTTTACACAGTCTTTGATTCAATTTGTAACAAAAGAAATGGCTGCCTATAGGCTTTACACAGTTGTGCCGAGACTAACAAAGTTTATTGACCACCTCACCAATTGGTATGTAAGAATGAATAGAAAAAGACTCAAGGGTGAGAATGGAGTAGCAGACTGTCAAGTGGCATTAGACACTTTGTTCGGAGTCTTGTTCGACATGGTGCGTGTGATGGCACCCTTCACACCGTTCATGACAGAGTTAATGTACAAAGTACTGAGACAATTACAACCTGGGCAGACTCTTGAAAGTGTACATTTTAACATGATACCTGAACCAAAGCTGGATTTAGTGGACACAAATATTGAACGTGCAGTTCAGCGGATGCAGTCGGTAATCGAACTTGGCAGAGTGCTCAGAGATCGAAAAACTATTCCTATAAAGTACCCATTGCCAGAAATGATTGTTATTCATCGTGACGAAACTTATTTGAACGATGTAAAATCGTTACTTAAATACGTGGTAGATGAAATGAACGTAAGAAAAGTTCAGTTGACTAGCGACAAAGAGAAATACGGTATTACAATAAGAGTTGAACCAGATCATAAGATACTTGGTGCAAGACTTAAAGGCGATTTTAAAGCTGTAATGCAAAGTTTAAAAGATCTTAATAATGAACAGTGTGAAAAGTTTATTGCAGATGGCTACATAGAGTTAGTAGGTCAACGAATCGAGGTCTCAGAAGTGAGAGTGATATACCAAGCCACGGGAAACGATCAATACGAAGCACATAGCGATAACGACGTTCTGATATTGTTAAATATAACACCTGACCAGGATATGCTTGATGAAGGGTTTGCAAAAGAAATTATAAACAGAGTACAAAAATTAAGAAAGAAAGGCCATTTAGTACCAACGGATGAAGTGGATGTTTATTTCTCCGTCAGTAAGGACAATGATATTTTACGAATTATAAACATGCACCGTGAGCTTATTGAAAGTACAGTAAAAGCACCGATGAAATCTATCGACGAATTATCTGCGTCGAAAACCGTTGTAATTAAAGAGACCCAAGAGCTGAAAGGCTCTGAATTGCACCTTGTTATAGCGTGGAGAAAGGAAACAGAACGGCCAATTGTTCCCTGGGCCAATATTACTTTAAGTGGCATTACACCAAGGTTTGGTGTAACAACCACACAGGGTAGCATAATCCTCATAGGTAAAACTGGAGAGTTTATTTCTTTAGATGAACTTTATAAAGAAGTTAAAATTTTATTTGGCCTCTATGGTATGAACTACACTTTGTGGTGTGATGGGGTTGAGCTAAAGAATACCCTGGATTTAAATACGAAAAATATAGTCGTGTCTAGCGCTAAACCACAAAATTTTAAAGCAGAGACAAATCCGCATTGTAAATTCGTGAACATAGTTAATGGTGGCAAAAAGATGACATTATTTTTAGAGAATCCGAAAGGAAAAACTACCCTGAACAAAGAACAAGCGGTAAAATATGTGTCTGAGTTCTTGGGGACAGCATGTACATTGGATGAACAGTTATTCGTTTAAGTGATATTAAATATATTATTTATTTAAATTACCTAATAATTTATAGAATACACTACTGCAATATCTAGGTATAACAGTACGTATTTTTTACTTTGGTATTAAATTGTAACGTATTGTAAAGTTACATTTTGTGAGGTGTTTGTCCATGTTTGTATGTAAACTCAAAGGGATTTAAATTGTTGTACTTCATTTGAATGTTCCACTTAATTATTCCAATAAATTTTTTCTGAGCTTATGAGAATCTGTCTTTTATTTTAAAAATGCCAAAAGAGGTTGTTGTCTAAGATTTCATTGATTTTCCTAATAGTACCAATATGTAACAGATCCTTAATAGATAGAATTTCCCTTGTGTTGTGACAGTTCCGTACGATGACTACCAGTCGGAAATAATAATCAGAAATGTCTTTATAATAAAGTAAAACTGCGTGACCATGACCATAAAACTGGAAGTTGGTTAGTTGCTTGTTTACTGCCTTTAATTGAATCTATACGAATCCTTGTTTATAAGTGCATGTCACATGCATTTCTGACCAACGCTTCAAATCTGTGAGCTGTAGAGAGTTAAATACTCTTACTTGTAGTCTAGTAAATGTATGTAGGGAAAAGTTTTTACGTTGTGTTTACTGAAAAGTTCCTATTAAATGATAAGACTATAATTATAGAGTTAACCTTTATTTTAAACGTTCTTCATAAATAAAACAAAATAAGCATTAAATATGAACATTGTTCACAATTTTATTATTATAACACAGTTGTAGGGTGACTGATTAATTATAAATAACAATTAGCTATAATCATTTCAAATTTGACTTCTTTTAGTCGACGATAATTATTTAATTGTACGTATTATTGTGTTTCATGTAATAAATCAGTAAATAAATTATATCGTATATTACTGAAATGTTGGAGCTAAATACACACAAAGTTTTCATGGGTTAACATAATAAATAGCGCCCCATTTAACAATGCAACACATTAAGGCAAAGCGAAATACTAAAATTAATACCTGAAAAATTTTGAAAAAATTCAGGGCACCAAAGATTAGAAGATAACGCAAATTTCTTTTTAAATATAATGAAAAAATACAAGGTAGAAGTGTGCAGAAAGAAGAGGAGAACAAAAATGTTTAAATTGGTTTAATCACTAAGCCTATCGAAATGCAAACATCAACAAGTCATCTTTGTGTGTACTATAGCCCCCAAAAGCATTGACAAGTTGTATTCAGGAACAAAAAATCAAACATCGTGAAGATAAAAATCAACAGTAAAACATTTTCAAGCTTTTACATAGAGTCCAATAATACGATAACCATTGGCGTCACTATTTTAATGTGCTTATTAATATTATAAACCGAAATGTTGCTATTAACAACACATACATCACAGTTTTAACTCCACACACTAGATGTCACATTGTATAATAAAATAATTACAAAACAGATGTCCGGTTGTATGAAAGTTATGTGTATCTACATTCAAAACACACAGCGTATGAAAATATATTAATGTTGATTGGAAAACAATACTTTTATACGTCTAACAGTAAATATCGAAACAGAATGTTTCCTAGGAACATTCGCGAAACTTATAGATTTACGTCTACGTTTTAGGGATTTATCTATTATGTCGTATGTTTTTTATGTGGTTATTGTGCAAATTTTTACATTTGAAAGACCTAATATTGTTGGTAACTCGTAAAACAGTGAAATCGAAATGTACCGAGTGTACATAGACTTTGGTTAAAGGTAAAACGTTAAGTCTAAAAATATTACAAATAGTTAACCAAAAAAAAAAAACGTCTAAGAAAATGTCTTTTGACAGCGTTCTGTGAAGTTGTACTGTTACAGTACGCCACCTTTGGCCGTGAGTGGCCTCTTAGTTATAAATACGTTAAAAATGTATATATGTATGTGTATATATGTTTGTTAGAAATGCAAGAGTTAAGAGTTTGAAAACAAATAAAAATATGTATACATACTATAGTGAATGAAAAGTGATGGAATACCTATATGAATAAAAACATTATATAATTTTACGCACACTATTACTAAAATAAATTGTTATTATAGACATTTTCTTGAATACATTTTTATATAAAATAATTTCGTAATTATATTGGAATAAAATGCCAAACTGACTGACGATTGTCGGCGTGCATATTCGCATCAATATTTTCCACATCAAATAACTGTGTATAGATTCTGTTAATAACAAATTTACGCAACAAACAGAGAGGGGAAGACGGTGTGGGGCATATTTAAAAATTTAGGAAAAAAGTGAATTACGATAGAAAATATAATTATATATGTATACACTGTTAATAGAGCGCTTTTTGTTTGCTACAAAATCTTTACAAAGTTATTTGGAGATGCTAGTGCCCGTGGCCGGCGTCAGTTATATCACAACACAAGCGTACATTTCAACAATTTAGAGCATCTATGAACTTGCCTTTATCATACAGTAAATAAATTAGTAAATACAACAAATAAAAAATAATTTCGCATTCTCAATCTATTACGCTTTTATAATAATACTGATCGCGAAAGCATGATAATACGAAAATGATTAAAATATGGTGAAGTTTATTGCTATTATTTATTTTTAATTTCCATTAAACTTAACATTCGTATTGCTTTTATAAAAGAAAATGGACGTGTAATTTCGAATACATCACATTGAACAATATACATTAGGAGAAACGCTTACGTCTAGAAGTACAGGCGTGCAACATCTAGGGGAAATACTATGTAATATACGAAGATCACAACGTGAATACACAAGACTCGAAACGGTTACGTGATCATATAAAAGCGTTAATCAAACATGACACGTAAGCCACGACCTTATATATATAGGATAAGATATATTTATGTAAAATATGTATTATGCATCAACAAGTAACACGTATAATTAGGGTGTACGCTCTCGTAGTATTTAAGCTAAATATTTTCAACGACTATCTATTACATAAGGCAGAGGCTCGGGCTCGCGAGTAAGGGATCGAGTTCGACAGTTATTGCACTTCAACGGAATACACTTCGGCTCGCGACGTTACGCTAATAAATAAATTGTATAATTTTCATCTAGGACACGTTACGCTGTTAAGACAAAAATAGCGAATATCTCGTACTAGTAACAACTAAAGATTCATAAACACTTGTAATATACTAAGATACAACATCGGCTACTCAGTGACTAGTGCAGCGGCGCCGCCGGCTCGCGCGCCGCCCTCCCCTGTCGAACAACAGTTCACATTAGAGCGTCATCGTCACCAGCCCGTCTAAGCCCACAGTTGGGCACAGGCCTCTCCTGGAATTTTGCCCATGATTAAAGCGAATTTGTGCGGCCAGGACATTTAGCCACCTTGCGCCATATCCTGATCAGCAGGCTGGTCACATCCAATAATTGAGAAAAAAATGTTGTAATCATTATGTGGATTACTGGATGTTACTCATTCTCAAATTTATTAGTTTTTAGTCATCTGATTCCAGTAAATTAATTTGTATTTGCATATAACAAAAATCTTTTATAATAATATGAGCCACAAACCTATTAAACATCCGTGTCAGTACATTGACAATATATAAATAAGAGCGATATGGGGATCCCCAAACAGCATGCCCAGTACTAGGACCTAAATCCTGTTCGCGAGGCCAACGCCTAGCAGTAGACTGAGACAGACCGACAATATGGGGGTACAATTTTATTGATACAATGCATTACACATATCAAACATTAAGGTTTGACTGCCTCGGTGGTCGACTGGTTGCATGCGCGACTGTCGCTCAAGAGGTTCTGGGTTCGATTCCCGGGTCGAGTACTATTAGATTTTCTAAATAATATTTAGATTTTCTAATAGTGGCTCGGAGTCTGAATTAGTGCCCGGTATATGTCAATAGGCT
>DWFE01000013.1:0-14020 GCA_018246515.1 Pyrrhopyge pelota | reverse complement strand
ATAATGCCGGAGTGGCACACCGTGGGGTTTTAGTCGGTAGGAGTCCGACATAACCCAGCCTGCTCCCCCGGGCGGCTGGGTATCCATGTAGGATTTCCTCACGAAAAAAAAAAATAAATAAATAAAAAAAAAAAAAATGGCAACCAGACGGTTGATAAACTACATAGAAACATCTAGTTATAGATGTTTTTACACCCAGAACAACTACCTCTACTCATCACACAAATATTTGATCTGAGTGGGCATCGAATCCCCAATCCTCAGCTCGGCAGTTACGTTCACCAACCACTGAACTAAGAGGCCAGACATATATGAATTTAAGTTACACTTAATATCAAACGACTTGCATATCCAAGCGTTTTTTGTAATGCGAAAACAAGGCGTTTTTTTTAAAGTAAAAAGTACACGTGCGTCAAACTATAATTATTTTCTTTTGCAGAACAGAATTCCACTAACAATAGCCCGCGGCGTGGCTCGTACGCTCAGTTGGTACAAGATCATTAATGAAATGACATCACACAAGTAGCAGGGTAAGGGTGCAAGTAGATGGAAGAACCGGGGAATCAATAATAGTTGGGGTGTTGGTATTTTTTATGCTTGGAATAGTAGCTAGTACGGGTAGGGTTGGCGCTTGTCCGTTCCATAATTATTATCGCGTGGACATTTAAGAAAAAGACAATACTTATATATAAAAAAGGTAACATCACGCCTGTAATCCCCGAAAAGGTAGGCAGAGGAGTGTAGTACTACACTCCGACAGTTCACCAGTTACTTTTTGG
Source organism: Pyrrhopyge pelota (assembly GCA_018246515.1). Lineage (NCBI taxonomy): Eukaryota > Metazoa > Arthropoda > Insecta > Lepidoptera > Hesperiidae > Pyrrhopyge > Pyrrhopyge pelota. The sequence goes on along the minus strand of DWFE01000013.1, from coordinate 13,241 downwards.
TCCCATTATGGATGGTAAGCCTATTGCCATATATCGGGCACTTATCCAGACTCCGAACCACTACTAGAAATTCTAAATTAGAAAAATCAAATAATTCGCGACCCAGGGATCGGTCCTGGGGACCTCTCGATCGGCAGTCACTCTCGCAACCACTCGTCCAACGAGGCAGTCAATTCTTAAATATGTACAAGTATATGAACATAAACTTATATAATAAGGAAAACTTTCATTATCTCTGTTTAAATCACAACAAAAGTCTACGTTCCGTCAGTAATCCTAAGCTCGACATTCCATTGCATAGAATTGTTTTCTTTCGTTACTCTTTTACTATTCTGACAATACTGCTCTGGAATGCTCTATCAGAAAATATTAGAAAGGCTACGAGCCGGAGCACGGTTATAAGGTTGGTCATTAAGCATTTCTTATCTATTAACTACCTAATTTGAAATTTTTAAATTGAAATTTTCAATTTTTATTCTGTACGTATTTTGAATAAGTACCTACCATTTAACTCGTTTTGTATTTTGTATGCTCCTCAGCAAACCCTTTCGATACCCATATCATGGAGGTCTATAAAAAATAACTAGTCAGCCATATCGAATTTACAATGACGTCATTTTATTTTTTCTATTTTCCTTAGCAAACCCTTTAATTTTATACCCATATCATATGAGTGCATAAAAATAACTACTCTGCAATTTTGGACGGACGACCATATCGGATTTAGGATTAGATATTTTAGGTATTATTATTGGATTTTTTATTATTTTGTTTTTTATATTTCCATCGGCAAACCCTTTCATTTGATACTCATTTCAACTAGAGCATATATGTTGGAAAAATTTAATCGTATCCGCCCTCTAATAAGCGTTACTTCCATAACGCTACTGCCGTGACGTTTTTCCGTAATGAGTAACTATTTTTCTGTCAGTTCGCTCTACTGTAAAAGCCAAAAAAGTATTATTCACAAATTATTGAAATTATTTTTTTGTACAAAATATCTAGTAACTAATGACTTAGCTTTTCTGTTTCGCCATTGTTTCACAAGGTTCCATATTTGTTCAGTCAAGTTGATTTTCATTGATTTTGTTATATGTATGGAACATAATTGGATTTGCATTTTTGTAAGCATAAATCCTTACTGTTCCTAATCTAGACAGAGCTTGTACTATGGTAACCCGATTACTGATAAACATATATAAATACATGCTTATATAAAAATACATTTGCATGGATATTTTGAACAACCAAATACAGAACAAACATTTATGCTAATCCCAAAAATATTTATCCCGGCTATATCTATTAATCTGGAGAAAGAGTGATTGCTGGCCACAATAAAGTTCCTAAAGACTAAAATACTTTCAGTTTATTGCTGACAAAAATTGTATTTCCTAGTAATGACCGAACCCTAAAGAATACAAGTAGGCAGCCGCATTCAAGCTACCCTAATGGGGGTAGAGCATGGCGACGAGATTTAATTCCAATCCGAAACACATCAAGTAATTACAAATAAAAAGTGGGGACGCGCGACGAGTACGAGAAAACTGTAGGGTGACCATAAGATTTTTGAAAATTATTTATACGTCAAGTTATTATCATTCTTATAATCTATTAAAATTATTATTACTACTCTAACATTTTTACCTTGATAGTCACGGCATCAGTGATGCCGTTCCTTCATGATTATAAAATTATAAGCCATAAAACCTACTTTCCATTACGTTTGACTTTTGACCTTTACACACTTGTAAATCAAATGTGAATTTGACTATTGCATTATCATACTTTATGTTTCTGTATCGTTTCCAATCACCAATATTAACACACATATGTCTTTCGATAACACACACAACGCTCAACGGAGTTATGGCTTTGTTTCTTTATAACACATTATTCACAAGGAAGAAATTCCCTTAGTTAGTATCAGAACCCCCAAACACATAAATATTACTTTCGGAACACACCTTACCGTTGTTCGGCGAATAAAATACGTTAGCAATAACGTCAAATCAACTCAGCAAGCGACGATATTGCCAAGGATAACTTTGCACAACATCACGCTTGAATTTCCCTCAAAGGATACACAGCGGAATGTAACTTTCACATTTCACTTGTTATGCTTTATGTCTCATGAAACAGGGGATGAACCTATTGACATAAACTGGGCTTAAATCACAAAATGATGACTTGGCAAATTACCAAAGATGTACATGAATATCTAAAGTCGTGGTGAACCTACAGTGGAGCATGCGGGCATTAATTAGTATACAGTCGCCCGCCTGAGTGTAACAACGGCTTTTCTTCGTTTTGTTTCATTTTTTTATGTTAATGCGGTGGCAAATAAGCGTGCACTTGAGCATATGCTAAGTAATCTATAGCTTAAACATTTTTATGATCTTCTATATCATCAACAATCTCTTAATCGTTTCGCAGTTGGACGCTGCTCTCCTCCAAGAATGAGGACGATTGAGGCAGTTTACCACGCTAGTTAAGTTCCGTTTACAAATTTCATACGATTTGAAGAACATTTTTTGTACAAAAGTAATATTTTCGCTTACAATCAGTTGGATTTAGGTTTTGTTGGAATCGCCCAAGTCACAGTCCAAGATCCGTTGAATGTTTGTTCTAGCCATGTACTCGCCTTTAGTCTAAGCACCGTATTATTGTGTACCTCTAGTTAGGTTTTATAATATCGACACTTAATTTCGCCCAATTAAAGGCAGAAGTTCTACATAGAATAAGAACCTAAGGACAAAGATAATAAGGGGTCTTTTGACATACGTACGTAGTTGTATGACCTCCTCCAAACCATCATTGTGGGCAAGATAGGTAAAAACCTAAGATGTCATGGCTCCAAAACATTAATGAGTAAAGTAAATTGGAATCAACAAGATTTAACACTTTTTATTTATTTTATTTAACTACAACTTCAAGTAAGGTTAGGTGAAGCAAGGCAAAGATTAAAATATATAACTTTTTTGGATACGGGTAGAACAAGTCATATCAAAGCCAAGGATAATATGTAAATATTATTTTTTTTATTTACCCAGCTAGAGACTAAAACATTATACGAGTAAATCCAGAAGCGCGCTAACTTCCTCAAAACACTTAAGCGCTCTAGCTGTTACTCTGTTCTAGATTACCTTAGTCCTTTATTTATACGGTCTCCAGCTGTCTGCTTAATGTGATCTGTGGACCACGCGCTGCAATGCGGACAGTTAGCGGTTTAATTTATTTGCAGATTTCAAAGACAAACACTTGAGTATCCATATGGAAGAGAGAATGTGTATGTCTAGATTTATAGGTTGAAACTATCTGCATCGTACGTGCATTTTTATTTAACCCGACACACAAGCAAACGGCAAGTGATCACCGTCGGCTACGGATATGTATCGTAAAATACTCAACAACGCGCGTGCTTTAAGGAATCAGAGGATTTTCGACTATCGATGGTACACTAATCGTTACTTAAAGAGAAAAATCTGATATTCAAAATCAGGCACATCAAAATAATAAAGACGTTATACTCGTTATCCGGACAATCATCATCATCATCATCAGGCTGTTGCAGTAACTGAAGAAAAAGTAAAATCACAGCTGGAAGAAAATCCAAATCCTGGAAGAAAATTTTGGAATCCCCAAAGAGGTAGGCAGAAGAGTGTACTCCCATATTTCATCAGCTACTTTTAGGTTCTATTATGGAGTAAGTGGCGAGCCTATTGCCATATATTGAGCACTTATCCAGACTTCGAGTCACTAGAAGAAAACCTAAATTTAAAAAATTCAATAAAAATCTAAATTAGAAAAACCTAATAGTACCCGACACGGGAATCGAACCCAGGACCTTTCGATCGGCAGTCGCCCTTGCAACCGCTCGACCAACGAGGCAGTCTATTGCAGTCCACTGTTGGAATAGGCCGCCTCTGATAAGTTATATCCATAATCCACACGCTGTACATGCAAGGCTCAAGTGATAACTCTACATAAATAAAAAACTACTTCTTCACGCAAACCTAACCCAATTGAAAACGAATATTATAACGCCAATTCAAATACTAACGATAAATCTTCAATAAGAACTGAACGCCTGAATACTTAGTAACTAATATTTCAGAGAATGTAATAAAGAACGAATAGCGAAAGATAATTGCTGCAGCGTTGAATCAACTGTTTCTTCTTTTTCATCAATAAAGCATTCCTCTAGCAGCGCGCTTTGAATACAAACCTTGTTTGATTCCGTTTTAATTTGATTTTTTCAATTACACTCCATCAGTGTTGGTTCGTGAGCTAATAATTACAATAGCAACAATTATAATGTCAGGAAAAAAAAATCTATAATTCACAAAATAATGACATTCACTTTGCTCAGAAATTAAACACGTACGAGAAACCACACTTGGGAAGATATAATATTCTGGGTCTTTTGGATGCTTATAACTTTTTTTAACGTAACATCATGCCGATAAGCCCCGTAGAGATAGACAGAGGATTGTAGTACACTCCCACGTTTCACCATTTATGTCGCAGAGTAAGTAGATAATGATATTATAAATAATATTCTATTTTTAAAAGGTATATTATTTAAGTAACTTAAAGAAAATGTTTTTTTTTAATATTTTTTAACTTCAAATTATGCCCAGTAAAACGGGCGGATAACTGTTAGTATAAATATATATATATATATATATATATATATTTGACCTCAGATATGAGACCGTAGTTGGAGCATAATGTACTAACTAAATACGTGAAATGAACTGAAAATTTTCAGAAACATACTCCAAAGCTTAGCCTATAATTATTTCATAAACAAATCTCTTAACATGAAAACATTTGTAAGTTCTGCTTAATATAGCACTTACGGCAGGCATTGAAAATAGTGTATTTTCTATATGTTTTGCTATCTGCGACCCATCCCTAAGTAAATTTTTAAAATACGTATAAAATATTAACAAGTTAAAGCCGTTTCTTTCATTATATATCTAATACATACAATCTTATGTTCTTTCAAAACTTCAAAACTTCAAAACTTTCAAAACTTCAAGACTCGGAGAATCCTTGCACAGGAACACAGAATAATGCTTTTAATAAGGCGTGGGAGGTGCAACATAACTCAATCTTTGTTTAATATCGTTGGCATGTCATCGCCTTGCACTCGCTTGCATGTCGCCGACGCTGTCCAAACTTACCTCCCTTCATACTTAGCTCGTACCGTAACGCGCTCTAACTTGTTGTCACCCTACCGCAACGCTTCACTTACATACATTGACGCTTTTGTTTGTAAGTATATATTGTTCGCTGGCTGTTACCCAGCAATGGATATTGCATTAAAAGACGCGGGTAAATGTTATTACAACTGATACAAGCCGCGGGAAAGCTTCTGCAATAAATTGCCAAGTTTAGTTTAAGTTAATATAATATGCCACCTTTGTTAACATGCGCCGTAACCAAATATTGGTTGGTAAGTTCGTGCGCTGATGGGCGCGTTCATTAAAATTTGGACGGTGTACACGATTTCTGTGGTTGGTTCCTGGTTTAGGAATATCGGGGGAACTTTTGTTCCATGTTGTGCTTTACTAAACTTATACATACGCTCCAGTAGACCATTATTCATTCATTTTTGTAGACACTTACTGTAACTTGAGATTTCTTATTTTCCAGATGCGCTTATAACATTATGGTGTTGCAGAAACATGTTCAATACATTATTAAGATGTTGCAAATAAAACTATACTTTAAAATGAAGCCTGTTAGCATTCCTAATATCTCTTATAAGTACCAGTAGGTTGTTAAGAAACCCGAGAGAAACTTATAGTGAATAAACTGCCCGAAAATTATTTGTTTAGTAATTTCCCGATATCGCTCATGACTATTTGGAGACTACTGATAGAGAGAGTACTAATTGGGGAATAATTACTTAATATCAAGTATATTTGCGACTATTACATCATCATAGATAACTAGATGAATAAGGTATCTTAAATCGAAATGAATTCTCGGATGATTTCTCTGCTACAAAGGTAGAATCCCGCCCGTAATACATAATAATAAAGTAGTAATGAGAAATATTATATACCTATTATATTATATCATATTTAGTCATCAATTACGCTGAACTTCGGTACGATAAACACTTGTAGACAATCAGCGCGCGTTAGGCGAGGTCGTTAAATTATCGCGCTTCGCCCGACAGCGGCCATTCGGCTCGAGGACTCGGCTCGGCTCGGCTCTGTGGGCCGGTCGGGCGTGACACGTGGGTCGCGCCAACTTGGTCTCACAGTACAATAATATTAATGGGGATAGACAATCCATGAAGTTCCTTCACATGCTTACATTTGCTTTACGTTTAAATTTTTTTTGTGTCTAGTATGATTTTGATGATACGATTTTGACCATTATGAAATCCTGACTTTTCCCAACTGATATGTATCTTGTGGTCACTGTATGAACAATTATTGGCAAAAAAATTAAGGTTACATTCTCAAGAATGTACTTTTGCCATTGAATAAGAAAAAAACATGAAATGGAAGTTGAAAATACAAAACTCATTGAATACATAACGAACTAGCTGTGACAAAATAAAATAAAAGTGACACAATTTATAAAATATTTCCATTTGAACAATATTCCAGAAAACGAACTGAAACATCCTGTAAATTACTTTTGAAAAAATCAGGTCGCTTGTCGGTTTCCGCCGCAAAGAATTTATGTTTCTACTCGAAAACAAATTTTAAATTTACGTTTTCAAATATCAACTCTAATAAATCAACATTGTCCATTCAAAACGATTCCACTCGATTTCCCGCGAAAATTTATCGATATTACAATCTTTCGGTTATCTGTGCAAAAAATATAAAGGTACCAAAAAAGAATTTTTCGGCAAAAATAATAATGCTATTCTGCCTAATTGCGTTCCAGTCAATTATAAAGATAATATCATTGGTTTTATTTTCGTCAGATAAAAGGGTTGATTGGGCGAAGTGGCTATATGAACCGCTTATCGATTTTATTTTAAATTAGGTAGCGCACAATATTCCTTTTTAAATTTGATAACATAAATCGTGTTCAGAGTAACAAGTGACAATATTCGTATAGTACATTCTAAAATAAATTTAGTTATGTTTACATATAATAGAACATGCATATGAGTACAGTTCGCCCGAGGCATGTGCACAGGTTTTTGTCTTAACAAATTTGTACTAAAATCAACTTTTTTGACCTGATACCTGAACTTGTGTCTTTGCCGGTCCACAAGTATACTACACGAATACTATTATTAATTGCCCGTATGCTACCATATGTTCCCTTAAATATAAAAGTTTCTTAGATATTTACTTACTATTTTACTATACCGAAATCGAAATTTACTATTATCCAAAAAGACATGTATACCTATTCTACAATGTCATATTTATTTAAGCGCTTCTACCAGTGTTTCGAACAGTCTGTTACATAATCTGTACAATTTATGACTTATCTATTTTCTACAATGGCACATCGCCCTAGCCCTAGGCAAAGGTAAACATCCATACTGCCAACTGGGGCAAGTGCATAAAAGGGTCGGCACGCGGCGCATGCTAGCTGTCCCCCTGTAAACTGCAAACAAAAAAGGTTGTACATATCTCAGCTTTTTAATCTGTGACACGGCTTTATGGCGTGTTCACTGCGTAGCTGGCCGATTGCAGAGAGATTTTAAACGACGAATATAGTTGTTTTGTACATAGCACTTTGATATTCCGCTTGGAGAATTATCCTACAAAATAATATTAATATTATTATAATAGAATAATATCACGCCTGTAATCCCCTAAGAGGTTGATAGAGGAGTTTAGTACATTCTCACGTGTCACTAGTTACGTTTACGTGTCATTATGGAATAGGTGGTGAGTCTATTACTATACACCGCGCACGAATCCAGTTTCCGAGCCACTACTAAAAATGCTAGTTAGAAAATCAAATCCCGCCCGGGGATTCGAACCTAGGACATCTTGATCGGCAGTCGTGCTCTAAACGTCCGACCAACGAGGCAGTCTACAGTGCAGTACATAATATAAATCCATAGTAGGTACTTGAGCTTGAACAAGGATTCGAGCCCCACAAACCAACCGTGAGGAAATTCTGAACTACTACGATATCGGGATTTATGTATTATAATAAACACTATTGTGCATTATTGTGTATACATATTGTACATCCACACAAGAGGCAATCAAAAGCTAGTTACACCAATTAGAGGTAGCACGCCGCGCGTGTGCCACGGTTAACTCAAATTGAAATATTATAACATTAATTCGGTCCTTTGAGAGTTTACGAGTCTCAAATTGAACCCCCTTCATTTATTTATGGGACAGATTACATTCTAATTAGATTACAAACTCGTTAATGGTGTTGCAACGCGGCCCAGTGTGGAGTTATTGGACATAACTCGTTTATAGCTTAAGAAGCTGACTGCCTCGTTGGTCGAGTGGTTGCGAGTGCGACTGCCGGCCGAGAGGTCCTGGGTTAGAATCCCGCGTCGAGTACTATTAGATTTTTCTAATCTAGATTTTCATAGCAGTGATAGCCTAGTGGTTTTAAATTCGGCCTCTCACTCGGGAAGACCGAGTTCAAATCCTTGGCGCGCACCTCTGTACAAATGTGCGTTTTACTCGTAAGTTTAAATATCACTTGCTATAACGGTGAAGGAAAACATCGTGAGGAAACCTGCACATCTTAGGGTTAAAAAAAGGTTTCTAAGATGTGTTTAGGTGTGTTTGTACCCGATATATGGCAATAGGCTCACCACCTACTCCATAATGGGACCTAATGTAGCTAGTGAAACGTAGGATTGTACTACACTCTTCTCTTTGGGGATTACAGGCGTGATGTTACATTTTGTTACATAATATTACAATTAGTGCCATTAACACTGTTATGAGCTGAAAAATAAATCTGAAGAAAACAATGATCAGGAATTTTAGACAACGTAAATATTACAATAATAAATTGGATGTATTGGACGGTACAACATTTACTGAAACAGAAACCACAACATATTTAGGCTCGTACATTGACTATAACACGAAGTGAAAGTCGCATGTTGACAATTTATTTAAAAAATTAAGCAAACTATCCTATGATCTTCACATATTAAGTAAACTTGTAAATTAAAACGCTTTGACGATTGCTTATAATGGCTGTGTATCGGTCATTCTATAATGTATGGCATAATGTTTAGGGGAACTTCAAAAACAAAGATGCCGTTTTTAAACCTCAAAGAAGGTACACTAGATCAATGTACCACAAGAGACAGAATAAGTCTTGCAAACCATTTTTTTAACTCTAAAATTTTAACACTTTCCTGGCTCTATATACAAGAATGTTCCATATTTGTAAAAAAATATATGTATTTATACAAAGTTATCACTAGCAGTAATGATAAGCCGTGTTGGGTATCATGCAAAACACATCTATATAGACTGAGCATTTTTGGGATGACACCCACTATTTTCAAGAAGCTACCGAAATCTATACGCACCACTGTTGAAATATATTTGAAAATAAGCTGTAAGCCTTCCTTAGTGACTAGTATATTAGTAGTAGTATTATTGTGCTATTCTAGATTTGTGAAACGAAGAAGAAAGTACGCATAAGATAATGTTTAATACTTATCTAAATATTTACACTAATTTTGATTTCGTAAGCCTTTCAAAATCTCTCTAAATGCTCGTAATAAATTCTACAATCAATGACATCTAGATATTTGGAATTTACGTGTGATTCTATTTATGTATATGTTTACTCAACAATATTATCATAATACTACCTTATCTACCATTAGTAATAAACATTTATTTATGTTTCAGACTTGAATTATTCGGTTGCCAAGATAAGGTGAGATAATTAAATCGTACACCTATAGTGCAAAAAGGTATAATGGATGGAAATGAGCAGAGTAATTCAATCCAAAAGAAACCCGTTGAAAAAAGATGTACCAATGAAGATTTACAAAACAAAGAGGAAATTGTAAAATTTGACAATGTATCGAAAAATGATGATAGCAAGTCAGTTACAGAAGACAGGGTGAAATTTGAAGGCTTAAGTAGCAAAGACAGCATTTGTTCGGAAGAACTGCCAGCCATTCCTGACGGAGGATGGGGGTGGGTCGTTGTGTTCGCCTCATTCCTAACGGCTACATGTGTGGATGGCTTAGTATATTCATACGGCATTTTACATGAGGAATTTTTAAAACAATTCAGAGAGTCGCAATCGAAAACATCTTTAATTGGAGGTCTTTTCATATCGATACCTTTATTGTGCGGTCCAGTAATGAGTGTTTTGGTTGACAAATATGGTTGCAGGTCTATGACAATTATAGCCAGTCTTATATCAACAATGGGATTTTTTCTAGCCTCTTTTAGCAAATCTGTGGATGTTTTATGCTTAACTCTAGGTGTGATTAGTGGCTTATCAATGGGAATATTATACGTGACTTCAGTAGTGTCGGTAGCATTTTGGTTTGACAAAAGAAGAACGTTAGCTGTTTCTCTTGCTTCGTGTGGCGTCGGGTTTGGGACGTTTATTTATTCACCAATGACTGTATTCTTCATAGAACACTATGCCTGGAGGAGTACGTTAATTCTCTTAGCTGGTACTATTTTAAATATATGTATCTGTGGAGCTTTGATGAGAGATCCGGACTGGATAATTATTAAAAAACGAAATGAAAAGAAGCTTGCAAAAACAAGGTCAAGAAAATCATCTAGTGCTGGATCTATTTCTACTAAGTCAATTGGAGGGGAATCGATGTATTTGACTGCGGATGAATTAAGTGATCTAGTAAAGAGCGGAAAAAGTCCCGAATACATTCTAGCCACTTTAACATCAACGTTGGAAGAAGCTGAACAATTAGAAGCGACCACACAACTGAATGCAGAAGTAACTCGTAAACGAGTCCATTCGGATATAGCACTGCCTACCTACATTGTACACAACGAACAGGCAATACTATACTTTTGAAATTATTTGTTTATTTGTACTTTACGTAATTTTTTCATTTAATTTCCTTCACTTCATTTCCAGGTACCTACTGAAGTAGTTGAGAAATTAATGTCAAACAAACGCATTTACAACATTTTGTTACAATCCTATCCACATGTTCTTATGCGAAGAAAATCAGACGTCAATTTGAATGTAGAAGTTTCATCAGACGGTAAAACTGAGCAAGTTCAACTGGCAGTAACAGTCAAAGCGAAAAGACCGACAGTGAAAGCTGACACGCAAATTAAAATCAATGACGCAGGAAAAAATGTGAACATTGAAATCGTTGCGGGAACAGATAATGAGGTGAAGAAAATACAAAATGAAGGAAAAAATCGTGAAAACACGCAAGCCCCGAACAAGAATCAGAACAAGGGTCTTACCCAGAATGCTAGCTGGATATCAAGACAGATAAACACTGATCACCATTACTTGCGAGATATTCCACTGCACAAAAACACCATAGTGCATCGAGGAGCGATGTTGAATGTACCTAGATATAAATTAAGAGCTTTATCGATGCCAGACATTTATAGGAATTCTACTTGGTCTGTTTGGTCGGATTCAGATGATGAACGGGTATGTTGTTAACATCTGTACACATAACAACGTAACTGGTGAAACTTGGGAGTGTACTACACTCCTCTGCCTGCTTCTTCGTGGTTTAGAGACGCGATGAAGTTACCTTATTAAAATAGTAGTGAGAACAATTTTCGGGTGGGGGCGATTGGGTGCCCAATCCATATATTCTAACACGTACCTATGGGTCATGGTATTTTTTTGTAATGTTGTTTTTCTATAGAGATATCTTCTTTTTTAAATGACACAGAATTTCGGCTTAGCAAAATATCTTTCGTTTTATTCATTATAAGAATTTTATTATAAATAATAGTTAATTTATTTTTCAGAAATGGTACGATCGTGTTATGGAAGTGCTAAAAGAAAATTTCGATTTTAGAGTATTCACGGAATACCACTTCCTGTTGTTCAACATTGCGTCGCTTCTCATGTCTCTCTGGTCCATCATTCCGTTCATGTTCCTCCCGAACTTCATGTCAGAAAGTAAAACAGAGGACAGCACTACAATGATTGCTATCATAGGTATCGCCTGCGCTGTCGGAATTGTCAGTATATATTTTTTGTCAGTATATATTTATTTATAACTAAACAAACTCTTATATAAAACTGTAAAATCTAAATCTTCATGATATGACGCGAACTATTTAATTGTAGTCCTTGGTATATATGGGATATAAAGTAAGTATTTTAAGACAAATATATCTTCCGAACAACAATCTCGCTAGATAAAAATCAACTACCAAAAAATTTTACGTGGGCTTCTCTTGTCCTAAGCCTCTCAACTCCGCCGTTTTAGTCGTAGTATAGATTATTGAAATCATTATCAGAAGATGATGTTCAGGATGATGATGACGATGAAACAGATTAGAGTTCTTCACATTTTCATTCATGGATATTTATTATTTTATTCGCAGGTATCACTTGGCTGGGCCGGAGACCAGCCTTGGTTTAACGTGACCAAGGCGTATGCTGTGTGCCTCGTCATTTGTGGACTGTCTGTTGCTGTGGTTCCTTTAGTCATCACCGACTATTGGTTCCTCATAATCGTCTCCGCTGTCTTTGGGCTATCCTTCGCCAGCTCGTACTCCTACACGCCCGCAATTTTAATGGAGTTACTGCCCATAGATTATTTCACTATGGGATATGGAATGATTTTGCTCAGTCAAGGCATCGGGCATTTGATCGGACCACCTCTGAGTGGTAAGTTTTTTATTTTTAGATTCTACTGGACTCTACTATTGACTGGACTGGTCTGCGGGTCCAGTGGTTAATGTCTCTAAATGCTTAGCCAAGGGTTTTTGAGTCTATTCTGAATCAAAATATGTATGTGTCGGTGCAATATTATCAATATACATAAAATTAAAAACAAATAACACGACTGCGTCGTTGGTCGAGTGGTTGCGAGCGCGACTGTAGATCGAGAGGTCCTCGGTTCGATTCCCGGGTCGAGTTCTGTTAGATTTTTCTAATTTAGATTTTCTAGTAGTGGCTCGGAGTCAGAGTAGGATAAGTGCCCGATATATGGCAATAGACTCACCACCTACTCCATAATGGGACCTAAAATAACTGGTGAAACGTGGGAGTGTAGTATTACACTCCTCTGCCTACCTCTTCGGGGATTACAGGCGTGAAGTTACTTT
>DWFE01000012.1:0-14315 GCA_018246515.1 Pyrrhopyge pelota | reverse complement strand
AGTAGATGGTGAGCCTATTGCTATATATCGGGCTTAAATCCAGAGTCCGAGTCTATACTAAAAGATTTAAATTAGAAAAATCTAATAGTACCCGACCCGGAATTTGAACCCAGGAACTTTCAATCTATAGTCACGATTGCAACCAAAACGACCAACGTGGCAGTCAAACAAACATAATTTAGTAATCTGTTATCGGCGTTTCACAATTGTCTAGCACGTAATTTGAAAGGCACTTCGTTCTTCTAAAGGGTAATCAAAAAGTACACCAGTCCGAAATGAATGGGGATAAAAGATACGACACAAATTTTATTGTGAGTTTCGCTGATTTTTCAAGTTCGAATTAATAAGGACAACTACGTCGGTGTACAAAAATGAGTAAGTTACAAAGCTAACAAGCCGCAAAAACAATAATCGTTCTTAAATCAAACGATTCGTAGTCGAAACAAACAATATAAAATCGGAACATTCCGATCATAATCAACTTTAAAGAAATATTGTTCATACCCCAGTACAATTGGTGTGAATAGAATTTCCACAGCAGCACAGGAAAACTGAGCAATGGAAACAGTCCCTAAGGGCACCGTGACGTGTTTGCCCGGAACCCGCAAACAGCACGGGAGCTTTTTTACATTTTTCCAAACGCTATTTACCCGGTGTCGTAAAGGCGCAGGCATTGTGCGCGCCGAACAACGGTGGGGGTTCGTGTTTCTCTTATTTTTAACCGATTTTTGCTGTTTGCCCGTGAAATGTCGTGCGTGTATTCAATTCGATTTGAACAGATACGGTGGTCAACTGCGCACTTTGCTGGTTTCGTTCGTTTAGCTTCCGACAGAGAGGGGTACAGTGGTGTTGGGTGACATGTCATATCACACGTCAACCTCGTTCCGATGTCATGAAGATAAGGAGTGGTGTGTTGGGGGTAGGCAGAAGACTGTAGTACTCCCTTTTTTCATCAAATATTATTGTTATTGATACACGTCCCATGAAGCAGATAGTTGGTTGGTGGAATGATTAATTGTAATTTGTAATTCCAGTCTTAAAATGCTATACGCAGATAGATATAACTATTGCTATGAAGCAACGTGTTTTAGTTATTTTGCACAAATTAATTAAATATGTTCAATTATTTTTCTATTTATTTCCATATCGTTCTACTGGTGTACCTTTTCATGTTTCTATAGTATTTTATGTCACTACTAGGGAGTTCTATAATAACAAACATTTTACCAGAAAAAGCTCACAATGCACACTCGGAACGAGCAGCGGACATACTAATACACAGACTAATAAAAACAGAACGTCACCGCATGAGTAGCAATTACTCGTTGTTTCACAGCTCATTACCCTGGACTCGCAGGAGATGAGAGGGCCCCAAGGTTGGGACCAATCTATTAATGTATCTATGTAACGCAGTACGCAAACGTACAATGCGTGAAGAAGCGTATTTTGTTACGCACATGTAAATACTTCCGTGTACGGAATTCGTGTATGATGTAAACAAGCAATATCAACTTTTTATCGCAATTTATAAGCGGTTTAAAAATTATACAATTATTTTCACAAAAGAAAAACGAAAAGATTTTAACTGATTTTTTTTTCAAAGTAAGCAATCAAAATTTTACAAGTTTAGAAGCTAGTTGACATTTGACAAGTTTACAAGCTATGTAAAGCTTATAATTTTTTTTTCTGAAAAAAAAAGATTTATACAAACTTAAATGTTTTTTGTTCAAACGTACAATTGTTAATCGTGCTATATTTTGGTGTAATTGTAATTCCAATAAAGCGAACATTTGGGGTTTTAACAAAAAGAAAAGGTTTAAAAAGATATACCAAGATATAGGTACTTTTCGGTTACATAGTACACATATTATCACTAAGCTTTATATTTTATAGGTAAGCAAAACTTAGACACACCCCGCATTATTAACGGCTTTGTCTACATCGCACTAAAACCCGGCAGATTTAAATATTTCATAATATCCCATTATATAACAAGAACAATGGTTTTTTCAAATCACCGTTGCAATTTTACTCTTTGAACGTATTTATAATTCATACGGTATTCATACGGTAAGCGATTAACTAAAGTGTAATTCGAAAGTTTTGAAGGAAATCCGAAACTGTCATATTGAAACACAAATACTCATAAGTTACATAAATATAATACATACTTATATTGTACCAGGATTACTTAAAATATTTCTATTTATCTATAGAATTTCGTTTACAATACTGGCCAATAATTATACGTCTAAAAGCTTCATGAACACGAGTATGAAGTTCGCGCACGTTGTTCTAACAAAGGCAGTGACGGTGTTACAAAGGCCAGTCGACTTTCACGCGGCTTTAATAATAAAGAAGCAATAAAGAGCTTCGTCCTTACCCGTTTTCAATAAACACCTTTATCGATTATTCAGCTCGCCGTCCATACTTACAGCTCTGAAGCCTCCGCCATAGACAGAAAGTTGGCAAACTAATTCACGACACAGGCATAGCTTGCGTCGGGTGGTTGGAGGTGGTCGCCAGGCGATAGCCGGTGGCCGCGGGGGTGGGGGCGCCGGGAGGGGGGGCGTGCTCGTGGCTGGGCGGCGCCGACCAATCCTCGCGAACCACCCACCCGACCCCGCCCACCTCACCTGCGCCACACCATTAAGCTCGCTTTTCTCCTACTTTTTTTACGAAGTACCTCTACGAGTAGCCGTTCGCCGGCGCCGTCTTTATTTTATTTTCTCCTTCATGCCTCCTTCCAGATTCGCCTCCTATTTCACGCCCGCCGTAGGTAGAGAAAACCTTTCGTGAATACGAATGCCGAGCAGGTATCCGCACTCGTTAGCAACGGGCGCTGATATGTAAAGTAAATAAAGGTTCTTTGCGAGGCGTTCGGGTAATGAAGCTAACCTTTCGCGCGGAATAGCTACGGGTATCAGTAATAAAACGCTCATGCGGGGGTGCTTAATTAAAAATGTCTGCGGCTGAATTTTCGGCGACGGCGCGAGGTGAGCCCGAAGTTCGCGGCTCGCGTTACGAGCGATGTCGCGGCGGCAGGCAGTAATAAACTTTTAACTTCCATATCGATCCGTAAAAAGTTGTCGACGAAAGTAATCTCGGCCAACCTTGCTCCACATTTTGTTTCAATGGCCCGACGAGCGTTCGGAGTCGTATGCAAGTGTCCCTACCAGGGTGAACGATCCCCACATCGATGAAGTTTAACTGAACTTGGAAAAAACTTGGGCGAACTTGGTTCGCGCCGCGTGATTAGGAAGACTTAGTTTTGAAGTGAGTCGGGAACTGTTTTTTCAGTTTTGAAAGTGGGTGGCTCAGTTTATGATCCGGGTGAAAGTCGCGGCGGATCGATGAACTCGAGCCGGGGTCAACTCTGCCGATCAAAGTTTTGGCGGCTAATAACCAAATTTAATATGCGAGGGGTTCCCACTGCACTCCGTCTAGCAAGTATTCTGAATAGTAAACACATCTGAAAGTAACCTTGAGTACTCATTCCATTTAAAAATGTGGCACTGAACTGAGATTTTATTCTTGAATTACTCAAAAACAGTTTGTTATCCAAAGACTTATCGACCCATGACCTTAAGCGAAGTTCGAACAAGTTGAAAAGCTCAAATGACTGTTGCATAAAAACAACAAAACATACCTAACAGTCAAACAAATTATCCGTTCAAAATAAAAGTAAAATCAACTACACTGACGGATAGGTGAGCAATAGAATGAAACGGTACACAATCGCGTTGCGAATCTGCAGACAAAGGGCGATGTAGCGGCAGCGTTCCGTCTGTAAATGGAACAAAAGAGAAATGTCAATAGGTTATCTGTTCGCTAGTTTGTCGTTGGCGCTTATCCGGAGAAAAATCTTGTTTGTTTCCATGAAATATTGACGTTACGTGTTCCTCTACTTACATTTTTCGTTACGATTGTTCATTTGATCTTGCTGTTACTCACATTTTTCACTATTAGTGTACTTTTGATCTTGCTGTGTTCATGTTGTCAAAGCAATATATAGTTTATTCGAGTATTGTCATAAGTTAATAACAAACGTAATATCACCGAAGAGGTGGACTGAGGAGTGTTGTACACTCCCAGTTATAATTTAATGTTCGTTAAAATGAGATATATTTCAGTAGCCGTATATTTAAATAGTCATTTTTTCTGCATATATTGTCTCGTTCAACCCTTCAATAAAGTTATTATTTACTGATAATATCCCATTTATCTAAATCACTCACATAGAACACAATTTTTAATAATAAGAAATGATTTTACTTTCGGGATAATATAATATAGCTTAAGGTCTGTTAAAGCCTAATAATGGTATAAATTATAAGCAGATAAATAGGTGAAAAAACATATTGTAGGATATTAGAAAACAGTTTAGGTTTTTTTAATAAATTTAAAAGCAATTCAATAATGTTTCCTAATTTTTCCCGATACGTAAGTATCTGTATAGTGTGGAACCCAAAAGATTGTTGATCTTTGGCTAAAGATCCAAAGCGGCATCTCATTTTGACACAATGTGTATGATATAATATAATATGTAAGTGGCAAAATGTATTTGTAATACGTCCAGAGCGCACAATATACGAGATTGTCTGGTCGCAATATCTGTAGACGTCCATCAGCTGTCTTCAAAGTTTTCTCAGAATACTATTTGGTGTCTGCACCATATGAGTTACATGAGTGTTGGGAACGAATATGTTACGTAGATATATAAAGCTTATGGTCTCTGTTTCATTGTTTAATATAATATGTAACCATGCTTCTTATTAAATATTTAGATCTATATTTTGATCTAAACCATGTACATGTCGCCGCAATAAGAAAATCTAGATGGCAACACTAGCAGAAAGGGCCCTATTAGAAATGTTCCTGGCGACATAGACGTCGACTACAACCATTTGATCTATTTAAAAATACAGGTTTGCGATATGTCAAGGGATTCTGTGATTGGCTCTGGTCAAGGCAAAACCCTGTCCCATTTATTATTTATTTTTAATTACCATTTTGTTTAAATGTGTGTTGTAAATGAATTTCTAATAAAATGGGCTTAGACCCTTCGTGTGATTCTTTAATTAATACTCTTTCCCGACATACACATGTATGTGAATGTGAGTGTGGACTCTTGCGTCACAATTCAATAGGATTAAGAAGAAAATAATCGGACAGTTATAAATATTATGACTAACATCATTAATAAGTGTATACTACGTCATTAAAAAAGATAGGTACCAGGGTTTTTTTATAAACAAGGAAATTTAAGATAATATTCTTTATATTTTGCTGATGGATGCGGATCTCTTTTCAAAATGAGATGATTAAAGTCTAAAGACGCTAAGGGGTTGGCAGACTTTACACGCCTTAGTCAACAGCCTTTTTTGTGATCTTTAAGATGTGCAGGTTTCCTCACGTTGTTTCCTTTCACCGTTACAGCAAGTGATATTTAATTTTAAAACACATATTTCGTGAAGAGGTGCGCGGCTGGATTTGAACCCGGCCCCTGGAATGGGAGGCTGAATTTCAAACCACTAAGCTATCACTAATCTATTATACATATATCTGTACTTTTTTACATTATTAAAATAAGAAAATAAAGACTTAATATACATACGTCTGGTAACAAATTGATAAACATTTACATTGCGTAACAAACACTTAATCTGTTGATTGCGAAACCCTGAAACACGGCTCAGTGTGAAATAAGCGACTTCACTTGTCACTTCTGTCCCTTTCTTGTAAAACAAATGTAAAGCTTGTACCCATTTGAATAGAATTTGCTCGAATCACCGAGCTCGGCCGTGGCGCCTAAGAAAGCTAATCAATTATTTAGAAGCCTTCCAACAGCCAGAGCGATATTCTAGTACTGAATGTTAGGAATATTCAAATGTATGCCGCAGTTTCGCTAGAGTGGATTAATTATAGTTACATATTTTATCAATTTCAACAAATTACAATTTGAGTATATGTACAACATCTCAAATCTTACATTTTTATAGTTAATGGGGTATATGGGCAGAGAGCACGGAGTGCCAAATATCTCTATCCTTACAGAGATGCCGTGCTTCTTTCACATTCGTCATACGTGCTCTTTGCCTATCCCGTAAGGGAATTGGCGTGAGTATATGTATGTAATGGGGTATATTTTATTACAATACTTGCTTCTACAATACTTGCTTCTACAATAATTTTGTAGAAGCAAGATGCTCAAAATTAATATTTATACCGCAACCGCTATGAAAATGTGAAAATTCAGTAATGTAAGCGAAATAAATAATTTTTACTTTACTTTGTACTTTAATAGTACTTTATATTCTTACTGTACCTACATGTCTTTTTTAATTCTTTAAACCACGGCCTATTAGCAACTTCTTAGTAACAACCACAATGAATATGTGAATGAAGTAAACTGGTTTTCTATTATACATTTGTACATAAATAGTTTTAATATTCTACTGAGTTTTCAGCGAGTTTCTTTGCGTCCAAATTGTTTAATGCAATATCTATATCCAAAAAATTTACATGGAAATTTTCACAGAACATATCTGCCTCTATTCTTCGTAAATATCAAAATTATAATCTATGAATATATAAGTTTGTAATCTTGTTACGTCCAAACTAATAATAACAGAAGATAGCCCTATGTATTTACAAGACAACCCTGCCATTGCACTGCTATGTAAATTGGTAGTCAGAATAAATTTCAATCAATTATAAAGGAGAGGCATGCGATAGTTCGCAACATGATGGCCAAACCGATCTCTTTGAATATTCAATCACCATCTTTGATGTATACGCTTCGTGAATTCACGGTACACCCATCCACTTCTGGACGCCTAGTAGTTTGATATTGATATTTAATGAAAGTTATATTACATTTTCACAGTATTACTAACTGACATTTCCTAGTAATATTGTCTCGGAGTCTGCATCTGTACCCGGTATATGGCAATAGGCTGACCACCTATTCCATAACGGGAGGTAAATGTAACTGGTGGGAGCTTACTACACTCCTTTGCCTACCTTTTCGCGCATTACAGGTGTGATGTTACGTTTAATATTACTAACAACTTAAGAACAAACTTAGAACTAACATATTCTATGACATGTTTAGTTCAGCCAAACCAAAGATAACATTCTCATTGCTAACTTTGACAAGCTAAACTGACAGTGACGCACTGGATGAATAAAATAAAATTTTGGATACAAATCCATTAATGGCCATCCAGATCCTACAGTTTTGATAACCTTTTATTCTACATTGTATTCAAAAAATATGACGGACACGACAGCTGTACATGGATAGAAGCTGTTGAAATATTCCTATGTTAGACAAAACGCTGCAGTAAAACAATCCTGTTGAAAGTAATTGGTTGCCAGGCTGGAGTACACTTCACGCTACAACTCTTATTAAAGATTTCAATATAGTCTCACCAGAAAACCCTTTTCATACGACAATTAATATCATCCCACCGTACAGTTTGTAGTTGGTAATTCATCTAATCTCTTGCGAAACTTGCGAATATGGCTCGATAAATCAAGGGGATAGTGCTGAGGCATCGTTTCTTATTAACCATTGTCTCGAATCGAGTGGGTAATTAAACGTTTGGGGCGATAACCATTATGGCTCGACCGGCTAGACCCCGCCAACAATATTGATCTAATAAATTACTCCTATCTATACCTATCTTAGGTGGATCGCGAAGCTTAGGTAAACGGTTATGGCGGTAATCTTTCGCGGATTTAGCATCTTGTTTTCGGAATGTAGCAACGTTTATTAATTATTTCCATTCTACTGAGTACAGCGCTGTACTATCTCCGGTTTAGATTGATTGGGCAGACTTTTATTTCTAAACTTATACGATTAAGCTGTTAATTTATAACTAAATATTACGAGCTTATTAGTAGATTTTTCTGAACTTTTTTTTCCTTCAAATGTAATCCATAGGAGTGCATTGGAGCGGTAGAGATACAGCAACAACGCCACCCCGTCGAAGTTGTCGGCCTCCGAGGGCCGACGTTACTTAACTTTACCTTACGATTTCGACCTGCCATCGTCAGAGCCACGACCGCTTCGAAAGATGATAATGACACTCAATTGATAGCCACTTCTATGTAATAAGATTTACAAAATTAATCTCTTCAGAAGATTTGAAGTGTTATCTTCATTGTTTTCAAACTGAGAGACAATTTAAGTCTGCTTATATTAATTAACCATCTGTAAGTTTTTAATTCTGAATGAGTTTATCTACGTAAGTTGGTAGGTACGTTGTGTTGTTCCGAACTATGCAGACGATTCAAACAAGGTTATCATGAATGATACCTTGATGATTTAATATTCATATTCGAGTAAATGAATGGATAATTAGACACCAAATTACTAATAGTTTATTAATTAAAATATAAAGGAAATAAGTACTTTTTCTTCCTTTTTGTTTTACTTAAATTTTCATTTACATAACAAAAAATGTAATTACATCTGCCAAGATACCCTACAACATGAATTTCAAACCCTCCCAATGGTTCCAGATTCTTGGCTATTAAATTTCAAGATGTTGAATTACGAGTAAAATATTCTGCCAAGGTATGCAATGCCGGTTGGCCTCAGGAATGCAGTGTTGTAAACGGCTCCACACATCTACCCTCTAATATAATGTACACACATATACATAAATATTGCATACCAGACACAACTATAGTATTTATTTAAACGTAATATCACACCTGCAATCCCCGAAGAGGCAGACAGAGGAGAGTAGTACTAAACTCCCGCGTTTCACCAGTTACGCAGAGGTCCCAATATGGAGTAGGTGATGAGCCTGTCGCTATATATCGGGCATAGTATTAATTTGTCAATTGTCAATGGATTTTATAATAAATTATTAATATGTATTATAACATTAAAAGTGAATATATCTAAATAATTATATTGTCTCTTTGCAAGCGTACACACTAAGTTGGCCTTACCAAACAAATTTTCCACCAGCAGGCCTACTGGAAGATATTTCATTATGGAATAAGTAGTACAACTGTTCACATCCACTGTTTTTTGTCATTTCTGTGTATACATAAATAAATAAATAAAATAAATACATAAATAAATATATCTGTTATATAAAAAGATTTAGGAGGGGTTTTGTGGTATAGAATGTCTGAATTATGAACAATTGGAGAGGGAAGGTCATGATTTGCGTAATGTAACAAATATGAAGGTAGTCTTGCGTTATTTAAGATAAGAAACGTGGTATACTTGAACAGATCTGCAACTTGTCAAAGGTAGATCTTTTATGTTACATATGTACATGAGGTTCGCTGTCCAATGGTGGATCTAGACAGGCTGATGATGATGATATGAGTACGGCCCGAAGTTAATTGAGTTCACTCATTTCGTCCAAAATGTATCTCAACCCTTAAGCGAATTTAGTTGTCGAATTCATGCTGAATATTTCCCAATATATTCAATTCAAAGATACACGTGTCTACGTATAGAGAACCAAAGAGCGATGTCGACAAGTCTTAAGGCCGGCCGCATTACCAGCACTAATTGTTTTACGTAAATACCGGCCCGCTGCCCGACGGTCATTACATCCCCTATCATGTTTTCCTTGCCATCTACCGTTTTGTGTAGGGTTGGCGAGTTCGAAATTCAATTATCTTTCAATAAACTTCCCAATACATATCTCACAATGTAGTCAAATATACTGTAGCTGTAAATTTCATTTGACGTTTACATCCATGTATAAAACTTATTACTACCTAATAATCGTTTGTGTCATAAGAATTACTTATCTGCTATTTTAAGGAACAAAAGTGATTCCATTTTTATGTATATAACACGTTTTCAAACCTCATAAACAATTAAAAGAATTCCTGTTATCAAATATACAGAACATTAGATGTAAGAGTTGAAGTTTGAAACGGTTTAATATAATAAAGTGTTCAGTAAATTAATAATGCGTGTTTAAAAATGTTTGTTATTGCGTAAGAGCCTTTCTTCTTTAGGGCTTTAAGGTTACAAGACAGCGTTTAACAGTGAATATGAAAAATTATAAGCTTATAAATTTTCAAATTTCTTCAAAGTGATCGTTATGTTATGAATTAACATCAATTGTCGATATAGTCTTGAAGTAGCAATGTAGAGTTCTACAAAAACAGCTAAACGTTACTTATCCGATCATATATGAAAATTAGACCACCGCGGATGAATAAACTACAATACGATTTATACTTTGTTTAACGTAACATCATTCAAAATGTTGTATGCAAAATTGTTATTTGGACTCGGTGCTCTCTACCTACCCCGAGAGGGACACGGCGTAAAGATATGTATGTATGGTTAAAATGAACAGTCCTATCTGACTATAACATCAGACTCCACTGTAGACATTCATCCTTACATTTGTTCCCTTCGCCCGAAAACTAAGACGTTATCGCCAAATAAAAATCAGTGTCCCTTCAGCGCTTACAACCGTTATCAGATTTATCAAATTCGTTAATCTCACGAACCCTGATGGAAACTATAATGGCAACTTACAGCCCTATTTTTGGAACCAGATAAAAGTCTCGCCCCATCGCTGGAGAGCGCGCGAATTGAGCGAGCGAGCGAGTGTAGTTATCAATTCGGCTGCAAACATAACATCGCGCCTATATTTTCTCGAGGGAGTAGTCAGAAGAGTGTAGTACTCCCACTTATTTTTAGTTGTTATTCGTCCTATATAATGTCAGGGTGAGCCTGCATAAATAACTCCAAGCTGCTACTAGGAATTTTAAGTTTGCAAAACCCTATTATACATTGCCCGACACAGGAATTCAACCTAAGACCTCATGATTAGCGAGTTCGCTTGCAACCAATAGACCAGCGAGGCAATCTATGTCAGTAAAACAATAATAATAAAGTTACACTAACGCACATTAAATTTCGTTCACTGGGTTTTGAAACAGTTTTCTGAAATTATTTTACTCATTCTTATCATCGATATAGGTTTAATGCAAATAGTGTATGCAAAGTTAAATCAGTATTTCCAAAGTTCATCATAAAAGAAGTTCATTTTTCTCCTATAAAAGTCATATCTTATTCTGTTGTTAACAAAATCATGCGAAATGAATTATCGTTATGTAGAAATAGATTAAAGATGGCTAAAAAATTAGATGCCTCGTTGGTCAAGTGGTTACAAATTTGTTTGCTTATCGAGAGGTCCTCGCTTCAAATTCTGGGTCGAGTATTATTGAATTTTTGTAACTAGAGTTTCTAGTAAAATGTTTAGTAGTGGCTCCGACTCTAGCTGTTTGGTAATAGGCTCGCCACCTATTTCATAATAAGAAATAAACTTAACTGTTGAAGCGTTGGAGTGTACTACACTCCTCTGGCTACCTCTTCGGGAATAACAGCCGTGATGTTATTTCTTTTTTAAGCTAAAAAGCCCTAACGTATAGCATAATCATTACCTCGAAATGTATCATATTTTTTACTAAAACAGATTATCTCTAATCGTTCGTACCAAGATAAGGGTGTAACAGCCTTATTCCTGGAACTCAATGTAATAGGGTTCAGATTAAATGCGTCGAAGTTTCTAATGCTCTAAAAGCGAATTGCAGTTGGCGGCAACGGTTTATAATACTGTTATCTCGATGTCCAGCTTAGATTAAGAGATGCTTTCATTTGGGTCACTTTTGCGCACGTCACGCGAACGGGGGTATGGGTGTGCCTAAACTTCATTTTGTACTTAGGATTTAACTTTGTATTAGTCTGCACAACTTAAACTGATTCGTCTGTCGTTAACAAAACATTAGTGCCTCTGTCATAGTCGTTGGGATTTGTCGTTTCTCTAATATTTAGCTAAATGTAAATATCATTTGTGTGTATGTGTCGAATTCTGAAACAGTTATCGTTCTCATACAAAAGTCATACATATTGAAGAAAATGTACGTAATCCCTTTTAATGTAATTTGTCCCTATACCTAGTGTATGATTTAAAACATCCTCTTAAGAATATCATCACATTAAATGAAGTCTAATTATTATTGCTTCTTTACGAACACAATATTACATTGTTGTGTTCATGAATAAACGTTTCAAAGTTAATAACATTGTCATAGAACCGTAAATTAAAACATCAGTTTAATGTCGACTTATTTTTGGACATTTAACCTAAGCAGTTGCGCTAGTACAGGAATCTACCGATGCTAGAAACTCGCAGTTCGAGCTAGATTAAAACGTGCTTAAATTCGTGTCACTCTTGCTCGGAAGGCGAACTGCAGTGCGGGGCGGCGAGGGGGGGAGCATTAATGGAATCAGGCCGCGGTCACTTCGAGTGGCGGCTGGATCGCAGCTGATTTTAAAGGATTGCCGGGAATTTGTACAGCTGAAGTATATAGGTAAGTATATTTAGCGTGTTCGAACTTTGAAATGCTCTTGCATTTAGTGAAATTTAATTTAGTGCTCGGCGCTCCGACCATGACATGGACTTGGAGTATTCATTTGTAAAACTCCCTAATGGGACCTAAACGTAAATGGTGAAACTTAGGAGTGTAGTGCTACACTCCTCTGCGTACCTCTACAGGGACGACAGGCGTGATGTTACAAGTACCTAGTAGGTAAACTCTGAATTGAAATATGGTGGATGTAAAAGAAAGATTTGCAAGGGGGCAAAGTTTGCGATTGGTTGGCGAGCGAGTTCAAAACAAACACATGGTTCTTTTGAGAGAGTATCAATGTAAACCAAACATCGGTTCCATATATTTGTACGAAACGAAAATAATATCTGCATTTTCCTTCTTCCAAATTATAATTAGCAAACAGCCCGCAGGAAACAGTTTCATAGAAAAATGGTCTAGCTACATATTAAATAGTCGCTACTATTGTCTCTAGCATGTGCTAAATATAACTGAAATCATATGAACGATTTACACAGAGTATGCACACATGCCCCATGTGATAAAGAAAACTATACCGAAAAGTAACTGGTGAAACGTGGGAGTGTAGTAATACACTCCTCTGCCTACCCCTTCGGGGATTACAGGCGTGAAGTTACATTTTTTTTTAAACTTATACATTCTATATCACAGTCATGTCATGTTAATGTACTTCCCTTTTATATATGAGTCGCTTGAACAGTAAAGACAAAACAGTTATGTGAGTTATACATAAGACTTTAAGATCGAAATGAATTGAATCAATACACAAGAGATTTAAGATTAGTCAATTTAATTTCAAGGCTTCAATTTCTATATAATTAAAAATATAGGTGTAATTCATATTTAATATATTACAGTGGCGAGAACGTGTCCATAAAGCTATTGTATTCCACAACTCATATTCATATGAGAATTGTGATTCGCGTGTGACATGTTCGTTAGAAAACTTGCTTTGGCAAGAGCGTGCGGACTAACTCATTCCATTCTTCATGCTATACAGTGGCTGTGATGTTTTGACACTTTGTCTCATCAAGCACCTGGATGATTTCTATATTCCAATGTATTGTTATTGACAATAATTGATTTTGTGATGTAGACAAATATAGGGTTTCTCGCTGCAATATGTTTTTTATTCAACCGACAGAAATGTCTCTAAACCTTTTTGTTCAGAATGTAGGATAGCGATGTCTCGATATTTTATGGATGTTTTTATTTTTGGCCTTTATTAATTTAATTTGTTTTTTCCTATATAGGATACATACATGTGTGGTCCGCTACAAGAGATACACATAGATTACGTACCTACATATTCGCTTATATGTTAACGTCTCTCTGTAAAAACTACTATACGTAACACTGATGTTTTTATCTTTTATTACTTGTTAAATGGATCATTTATTCAATTGTTTGTAAAATTTAAATTATTCATTAAATTTAAAAAAATATTGTTACATTTTTAAATGGATGTACACTGCTAAGTCCCGCTACAATTACAATCAGTCGGCATATTACAGCGCAAGATGTCCGCGGCGGGCGGCCCTCGAATATGACATATCTGGGGCCGCCGCAAGTGTGCCCGAACTTGGGCTGCGGCCGGCGCACATGTACTGTGCTGTACACAAACTTATCTGCAGGGAAACGCCTCGAGCCTATCCACAGAGCACATATGTATTAGAGCCGCCTCGCCAAACATAAGGACTTCCTATCCACCTACATGCACAAATTACTTAAGTTTTAATGATCAAATGAGAACACTGAGACTGGTAATTCATGTTAAAAATAAGTTTGTGATGTAAACTAGCTTTACCACTAATAATATGTAAAAAAGTAACTTCACGCCTGTAATCCCCGAAGAGGTAGGCAGAGGAGTGTAGTACTACACTCCCACGTTTCACCAG
>DWFE01000011.1:0-14317 GCA_018246515.1 Pyrrhopyge pelota | reverse complement strand
AGCTCCTTCTTTAATAACGTGGGGACTTTCACCTCTCGGTGCCCCAATAATGGCTATTATGAAAATTCGTTATGCCGTCTCTGTCAAACTTCGATTCATCAGTGCACATTATTTTTGTGAAGAAATGATTATTTTATGTGTCTACATGCAGCATAAAGCCTCCTCCCTCCAGGGCCTGGACTGGTGTATAATGGTAGGTATAGAGCTATGCCGTATGCACAGTAAACTACACGTTCCATTGTGATAAACCTAGCTATCTTCCCACGATCCTGGTTGACGTAGTCGGGTCTCTAACAAAATGGTCTATGATTCTGTCCTCTTCTTCAGTATCATACTCGTAGATGCGTGGCCTACCTCCGTCTTGTCGCCTCTGTTGAACACTGCCAGTTTCCAGTGGCATAGTTACGTTAGTTGGCATCCGGTGCGAAAGTTGGTGGTGTCACCACATCGGAAGTAAAAAGCAATAAATTTTATATGTTAAAAGTCATGGAACATTTATTATTTATAATATTGAAGTAGTAACAAAACACAATAATAACTAAGACAGAAAAGGAATTGTTATACAATTAAAATTCCTTCTTTCTAGCTTTGACAGCTGCAAACTCAGCAATAGCCTCATCGAAATTTACATTTTGTATTGCCTCGTGTTCGATGGCTAATATACCAAGATTGCTAAGCCGCGATTGGGTTATTGCTGTCCGCAAATAGTATTTTTATTAATTTTAATTTACTGAAATTTACTGAAACTGCTCTCACACGAAGCTACGGACACGCAAACCGTCAAGAACAGTTTCAGTGCAATTTGCAGATTTGGAAGAGATTCTGTAAAATCCCATTCTACAATAAACTTTAAAAAATCTAGAGACACCCAATCAGTAACCGTAACATTAGCGGCTGTTAAGTGTCTTCGCAGTCTTGGTATCTCCAAAAGTAATTCGGTTTCTGAGACCTCAACATAAAAATCTGTAAATTTAGATGTAGCTAATTTCAGTTCTTCAGTATTCGTCAAAAGCAAAGCATTACTTTGTACGATATCGAACAATGAAGCTACATCTTGAAGAGACTTTGATCTTGTTTGGAGTTCAACTCTGAATCGATCAAGACATTCTAACATATCTTTTTGAAGTTTCTCTTTCAGTGTGAGTCCTGTTTCGCTGGCCATCTCACCAACCATCCGTTTTTTACGCCGAAGTCGTTTTTCTGTTGGAATATCGTAGTCTTCTGATTTTTTTGTTGCAATATCTATTGCCTCTTCCACAATGTGATCCCGTTTTTCTTCGATATAAAAACGAAGTGCCTCTATTTTTGTAGCAGTTTCGTCAACAGTTAAGCCTTGACTGCAATGCAATCTGTGCAGCATTTATTTCCCGAAGAACATCATGCCACAAGAAAGGATAACTTAAAAAAGTGTAATTGCACAAAGCAGGCATTAGGTTTTGTGCAGCACTTCTGGTGTCTACATTTTGTCGTCCATCACATAATTCCTCAATTGCGTCTACAAGTCCTTCAAAATTCTCTGCTAGTTCTTTTACTGCATGGTAATGAGCACTCCAACGCGTTGTTGAGAGTCTTTTAACAGATAATTTGCTGTGTTTCATAAGCACTTCCCAACGGCTACTGGAGGCGGAAAAAAAAAATCGTCTCTACCGTTCCAAAAAATGTAACGCATGATACATTTTGGGCAAATGAATGCTGACCACACAAATTAATCGAGTGATCAATACAACCAATAAAAATGGCTTTATTGTTTTTATAATGGACTGTACTCTTCCGTGCACACCGCTCATAATAGCAGCATTGTCATAGCCTTAGGAACGACACATAATAATATCTAAATCGTCTGTCTTAAGCTTGTCAAGAATTTTATCGCTTAGATTAGCAGCTTTTTTTCCATGCAAAGGAAAAAATCCAAGGAATGCTTCTTTGACTTCTACTTTCCTATTTTCTATTTTCACATAACGTATCACTTCAGACATTTGGTCAATATGTGAAATGTCAGGTGTGCTATCAAACATAATACCAAAATATTTCGCTGATTTAATTTCGTTGACAAGCCTAGTTTTCACATGGTTTGATAGAACATAAATGAATTCATTCTGTATATCTGGCGACAAATATAATACTTTTGAAGTTTTATCTTCCTCCAATTACATCATGTGTTCTTTCAACACTACATCATACTTTGACAATAGTTTTACTAATTCCAAAAAATTGCCTTTATTTTTAGAGTCTTGTCCTTCATCATGTCCACGAAACGCCAAGTTTTGTTTAGCCAGAAATAAAGTTATATCCAGTAATCTAGTCAGAAGATGCTTCCACTTCTGTTTTTCTGTATTCATCAATTACAAAGCTGCATCATCAATTGTTTTATTAAATTTTAGACTCATTTCTAAAGTTTTCCATTTCTCAAGATTTTCTAGATGTTCATTTGAACATTCGTGGTCAGCTACTTTCGGACTTAATTTCCAACACTTTTGAAATCCACTCATAAATGTTCCCACATTGCTATTATTGGCCATAACAAATAAACGACAGCAGAAACAGTACAGGTTATTAGAGGTCAGGGAATAAACCATCCATGACCGTGGGATTTTTTCACCATTAGGCATAATTTTTTAAAACCAATCTTTTGAGAGATGACGAGCGTCACCGTTTATTTTAGTTCCGTGTCTAAAAACAGTGCCAAATGGTCTCTCTTTGTTTTGGAAATATTCATTTCCTTTTTTTATTATTTCAATGCGAACATTGTAAGGAACAGGAATACTCCATTCTGATACATCATTCAATTGAGGAAATGGTTCATTGGTAGTAATAATAGTACCGCTACTATTACTTTCAGTATCTTCTTCGTTTGTGTTAATTAATTCTGTACTGTCAATGTTGCTTCCTGAAGATGAGCTGATATTATCTAAATCATCTCTTGCAATTGCGTCAAGGTGAAAATCAGTTTCTCTTGATGAACTTGGGCTGTCATCAGTTTTTGTAACATACTTAAAAATCGATCCAGACATACTCTGAGCCACATCCAATCTAGCCTGTTTGGCTTTCCTTTGCTGAAATCCACTTTTTCTTTTGGATGTATGCACTCCCCGGGGCCTTTTTCACTTGATGTTTCTTTCTTATACTAAAATAAAAAGCCAGTTGTTATGGTATATAATGTGAGAGTATTTTCTCATAAACTAGTTAAGCAATATGAAACGAATTTACTAAAAACTTGATTTTAAAAATTAGAAATGAATGAAATTTGTAAAATTATTCGAATAACAAGATTAGTAAATTACTTTATGGTGCCAGTCCATACGTACCACGCAAAAATGACTGATATGACCTTAGGCATTTCTGCATAACTCTATAGGTTTCGTCCTTAGAAGTAATAGGAAATAAAATTTAATTAAAATTATCTTACCTGTAAAATATTCGATATGAATCAATCAATCTTTTTAATCTTCACAAAACAGCATTTAAGTTTCTAAAATATATTTTTGTCTTTTTGTTATTTATCACTATAGAATAATACACGTTTAACAATTCACGCCAACCAAACACAACACACTTCACGATTATTTCGGTTTGGTTTACAGACGTCGCCGGGTTAAACTTCTTGTTTAGCCCGAGCGCACGGAGCTCCTTTGTTCCATAGTAACGGGATTT
Source organism: Pyrrhopyge pelota (assembly GCA_018246515.1). Lineage (NCBI taxonomy): Eukaryota > Metazoa > Arthropoda > Insecta > Lepidoptera > Hesperiidae > Pyrrhopyge > Pyrrhopyge pelota. The sequence goes on along the minus strand of DWFE01000011.1, from coordinate 10,666 downwards.
TTCTTGCGTACGCGCTCACACTCGTGCGCCCGCTAGTCAGTCGGAACTGAGCTCTCGACGCACTGCTCACGTCGCTTGTGATAGCCTCGCATTCATTTAAATCGCTTAAGTGTAATCTATTCTGTGCTTTTCTGTGAACTCTCTGCTTTGTGTGCTCCTTCTGTATCTTTCTATCTATTGTGCTATTATTGTATTTGTGCTAAATGTAATAAATTCTTCGCGTTACTCTTCTGGACTTTCCGTTAAAACGCCTATAGCCACTAAGAACTTAGTGATAGCTAAAAACTTAAAGTCTAAAAGCGATTGTACCTCCTTATTTTGCGTACATTAATTTTGCTATTAAACTTCAAGCTCCACAATCTACACTTGTACGAGCTAACACATCGTACATGGTAGTATTATTAATATTATTGACGCCGCAATTCTTACTGCGCCTATGTACGTACTTATGTATTGCGCACACATACTCATTACGTAGAATAAGCATTTTACTTAATAAACGTTAGTGTCAAAACTGCACTCGTTGGGTTTGGTTCTTTACCGCCTTACCTCATCCTTGAAAACTGAACACACCACACAGTTTTTATTGGTCCTTCGAGCCGGATTAACTAACAGTTATTCGACCAAGCAACACGGTTCGGTCGAATCTGAAGGAAATACAGAAACAAGCGGTTTCGATCCTTCATAAAAACGCTTTTCGCGCCGCGTACGGTTGAGCGTTTAACGGTGATCTACGGTCACATAGCGCACAGTTGTGACATACTGTCTCGAACTTAAACTGTTCAAGTGTATATTGTGCGCGTGAACTATCAGTGCTATACTGCTGGCTGGCTGGAAGACGCAAATTCTTCACGAGACAACGGCATCGGACGTCATCAGCGGTGAACAATTCTTTCAGCGTTAACAACGCCTATCAAGTAAGGTCTTGCACTGTTATTTACAAATATCATGGAGAAGTTATTGGAAAACCAGAGTTCTATATTAGAATCGATCAAACAAACTGAGAGGAATTTCAGTAAGGACCCTGCTAGTAGGAAAACTCGCGAGTACTTAAATGAAAGACTCAATAAGTTGGATAGGCTCTGGGCAGATTTTAGAATTAATAATGAGAAATTAGCCGTCTATGAGGACATTAATTATCCTTATTTTGCCGACAATCAATTTCAGAAGGCAAAGGCATACTTTGATTCTGTACGTAACAAAATAGAGTTCTTTACAGTAGGTGAAACACTAGATGCAGATAAAACCGAACTCCCTGGTCCATCTAAAAGAACACAAAACTTACAACCAACTTCCCGTATACCATCAGCGTCTACAACTCAACATTCCGGGCAAGCTGTAGAACTTCTTTCTTTGCAACGCACCAATTTTAGAGCCTTTAAACGGTTAGTGGCTGGCATAAATGTAGAACAAATCTCTGATAAGTGGGAATTGGAAGATGAGTTAAACAATGTCCAAAGTAGATGGAAGGCCATCGATTCTTTACATTTGCAAATCGATAACATATTCCAAGGGTCGGATTCTGACTATGATGATGAATTTTATTATTACGAAAATTTATATAAATCAATTAAAAGGAAACTTAATTATAAGTTAGCTTCTACAGCACATCTACAACAGTCAACACCGCAGGTGGAGATTCCTATTTTTACTGGTAAGTATACGCAATGGCCTACCTTTTACGATCTTTTTTGTGAGACCATTCACAATAACAACTTACTGACTAAATGTCAAAAAATGCAACACTTAAAGGGTAAGTTGAAGGGGGAAGCCGAGCGCCTCGTTCAACATCTTCAAATATCTGCAGACAACTACGACACTGCTTGGGAGCTTCTGGTGCACAGGTACAATAACCCACAATTATTATTTACTAAACATATTGAGACATTTTTATCACAGCCGGTCCTACAAAAACAAACAGCTATTGATATTAAACGCCTTTATGATACCTCCATGGAAAGCATACGCGCCATACAAAACCTGGGTATCGATACTACGACCTGGGACCCCTTGTTAGTGCATCACGTGTGTAAGAAACTTGATCAGCTTACATTAGCAGACTACAAGGAGTCTCGTAAGTCCCCACGTGAATTGCCATTACTCGCTGAGCTGATGGAATTTTTAGAATGTAAGTTTACTGCTCTCGAACCTATGCAGAGGAGAGAGAGAGATCCTATAGTCATAGGCAAATCTCAATCTTATCAACATAAGATGCCTAACTTAAAACAAAATCGATATCAGTATCAGAGTTATAACAATCAGGGAAAATTTCCCAAGCGCGAATTCCTAAGTTCAGCTTGTAACACGTGGTCATGCCCTTATTGCAATCAACATCACGTTTTGTACAAATGCAATAAATTTAATAAATTGAAACCTGACGCTAAAATGAAAACAGTTAGGAAATTAAATGTTTGTCAACGTTGTCTCTATAAACATTATGACAATCCGTGCACTTCTACAAAGAAATGTAAGTGTTGTCAAGGCGATCATCATACCATATTGCATGACGCATTCAGTCCCGTGTCAATGCCTCCGCGCACGTGTGTGCCTACAGCACCCGTCGACGAGGGTGCGATGCATACATTAGGTTGTAATGCTACTAATAAACAACCAACAGTTAGCCACGTTGCTAGCGATGAGGAGGAGATATTACTAACCACTTTATCGCTGCGAGTGAAGGCCGCAGACGGGACTTATATTATATTACGGGGCCTCCTGGACCAAGGTTCACAAATTTCTTTAATTTCGGAACGTGCGGTTCAAATGTTAGGTCTTACTAGGCAACGTTATTACGGAACTGTGTCGGGTATCGGTAATGGCTCAAAACAAAGTAAGGGTATTGTATCACTACAGTGTCAATCTATACACGATAACTTTGAATTTACAACCCAAGCTTTAGTAATTACTCATGTTATTAATAATTTACCTAATATAACATTTAATAGGCAGACATGGTCACACCTACAACATATTAAGCTAGCTGACCCCGAATACAACGTTTCTAGGCCTATTGATCTTTTATTAGATGCCAGTGTGTATTCTAATATTATTATGAGTGGTCTAATTAAGGGGCCAAACATGGCACCGATCGCTCAGCAAACTAAACTAGGCTGGATTTTATCGGGCAATGTGAAAACGTTTAACTGTCACGTAGTTATAAACAATTTGTCAGATTTGTCACAGTATTGGGAGTTAGAGGAGATAAATGACAACGCTCCTGTCTCATCACTTGAGGAACAATACTGTGAAAAGTTATATCTGTCTACCACTACGCGTTTATCAGACGGTAGGTATCAAGTTGCTCTTCCTATGAAGGCACAGTTTGAACATAGCCTAGGTTTATCGAAATCTAAAGCCATGGCACAGTTTCGTAATATTGAAAATAAAATGTTAAAAAACCGAGAGTTTAGTGACAGTTATATTCAATTTATGACGGATTACGAGAAATTGGGCCACATGAAATGCGTTTCTAATTTCAACCCAATATCATGCTATCTCCCTCATCACGGTGTATTGAAATCGGACTCCTCAAGTACAAAGTTGCGCACGGTTTTCAACGCGTCATCCAAAACATCTTCAGGTTACAGCCTGAATGATTTAATGGAACGTGGTCCTAACCTGCAAAAGGATCTATCAAGCCTTATCATCAGCTGGCGCCAGCATAAGTACGTCGTCACGGCAGACATAGAGAAAATGTTCCGCCAGATCCTTATCAGGGAGAGTGATCAACATCTGCAAAGAATAATATGGAGAGCATCGCCGCAGGATCCAATGAGAGATTATCAACTGACCACGGTCACGTATGGAACGAAGGCGGCTCCATACCTTGCCATGCGAACACTTCAACAGATAGCACTCGACGGCTCTACGCAGTATCCATTGGCTGCAGAGGCGTTGAAGAATTCATTTTACATGGATGATCTTCTAGAAGGTGGTGAAACAATAGAAGAGGTCCAACGTCTACAGCTTCAAATTATTTATATGTTGAAAGGAGCGGGCATGAATATTCGGAAATGGTCCAGTAACGTTTCCGAACTCATTAAGGATCTCTCGCCCGACCAAGTTGACACTCCGCTTGATTTCAGATGTTCAGAGTCAAGAAAAACACTTGGAATTCGTTGGAATCCGAAATTTGACACATTTACTTTCCAAAATAAATTTGAAGACCTGCGCGATGAAAAACCTCTGACTAAGCGACTGTTACTGGGGAATATTTCAAAGATATTTGATCCGCTAGGATGGTTGTCGCCGCTCACTATTAGGTCTAAATTATTATTTCAAAAAACTTGGTCAAATGAAAATATTACGTGGGACGATGAACTATCAGACTCTATGAAGGAAGAATGGAACCAGTTAAAAGTAGACTTTCAAAATTTAAATGAAATTAATATTCCTCGATATTTAGGTAACAAAAACAAATATGTTATTCACGGATTTTGCGACGCTTCAGAAAAAGCATATGCGTGTGCTATTTACGTAGTAACAAATAATGATAAGGGCGTGTATACATCGCACTTGCTAACGGCAAAAACAAAATTAGCTCCATTAAAACATAAACTAACTTTACCGCGGCTTGAATTGTGTGGAGCAACGCTTTTATCGCGACTATTAAAGAAGGTTATGCAAATATATTCGAACGATAATATTACTGTTAACGCATGGACCGATTCCATGGTTGTCATCGGTTGGATTCACGGAGATATACATAAGTGGAAACAGTTTGTGGCAAATAGAGTCCAGAATATTACCTCAATCATTCCTTCATCAAATTGGCATCATGTTAGGTCAGAGCACAATGCCGCGGATTGTGCTACAAGAGGACTGACTCTGAAGCAATTATCAATAAATTCCTTGTGGTGGGAAGGCCCCAAGTGGCTGCTATGTTTCGACAAAAAATTCATTTCTAACAAGAAATACCTATCTCCTACAGTTGAAACGAAAAAGTCCAGTGTAAACGCGGCTTTATATGACAATAATTCTTTCATCATAAAATTATTAAATGAATGCAGTACGATGAATCGCTTGGTAACAATAGTGAGTTGGTTCTCACGTTACAGTCATTGGCTTCGCGATAAACAAAATGCGTCAAGACTTAGTTATTTAACAGTAAGCGAAATTACGCAAGCTTATAATTTAATTATTAAAACGGTGCAACATATTGAATTTCAAGAAGACATGCATAGATTAAGCAAGGGACAAAGATTAAAGAACACTAGTAAGTTATTATGCTTAAACCCATATATTGATGGCAAGGATGGACTATTGAAAGTTGGGGGTCGTCTTAATAATTCTAGGTTGCAACAAGCTTCTAAGCATCCTATTATCCTACCTAGCCACGGTCGGTTGACCGAACTGATTATACATCAGGCACATTTGGTTATGTTACACGGTGGACCCAGCTTAACTTTATCTTACATTAGGGAGAAATTTTGGATCATAAGCGGATTGCGGACAGTTAAGAGAGAACTACGAAAGTGTGTTAAGTGTAGGCGATTCAATAGAGAAAATAATACACAGATAATGGCTGATCTTCCCGAATCACGCGTGACGCCCTCTAGACCTTTTACACACACAGGTGTAGATTTTACTGGGTATTTCGAAATAAAGGCAAACAAAGGACGCGGAGTTAAGACAAACAAAGGATACGTAGCCGTTTTTGTGTGCCTAGCGACCAAGGCCGTACACCTAGAATTGGTATCGGACCTCAGCACTCAAGGATTCTTGGCTGCATTCCGTCGCTTCTGCGCGCGGCGTGGAACACCGAGTCACATGTATAGCGACAATGGCACTAATTTCGTTGGTGCAAATCGGGTTCTGAAGAAGGAGTATAAAGAAATCCTCCAGACCATTGATGAGAACTTCTTTAAGAATATCAGAGAGTTCGACATACAATGGAACTTTAATGCGCCAGCTTACCCTTCAGCGGGAGGCCTTTGGGAAGCAGCTGTAAAACGTTTAAAGTATCATCTACGTAGGGTAGTGGGTGAACAAAAACTGACTTACGAAGAGTTCATCACTTTACTTCATCAGATTGAAGCTTGCCTCAACTCGCGGCCACTGATAGCCTTAACAGAAAATACAAGTGATCAATATTTAACTCCGGGACACTTCCTCGTTGGAGGAGCACTTATATCTCGACCGCAAACTGATCCGTATCATATTAACTTAAATATTAGATGGGAAATGATCCAGGCAATGAATAAACATATATGGAAAAGGTGGTCCTCAGATTATCTACAACAATTGCAAGTACGATCAAAATGGAAGTCCCCTCGCAAAAATATAGAGGTTAATGACATAGTACTTGTCAAGGAAGATAATCTCCCTCCTGGTAAATGGGCATTGGGGAGAGTAACTGCGGTACACCCTGGAAAGGACGGATATGTTCGCGTGGTCTCTTTAAAGACTGAGAACAAAGAGATTAAGAGGCCTATTCTGAAACTATCTATTTTACCTGTAAAGGAAGAACCTACGAGCCATAATAAATCAGAACCTATGGCGCTAAATGATGACGTCACACGTAATAGGATCAGGAGAACTCCTAAATAACCCAATCGTGTTGTAAACGCAATAACGATGTTATTTTTAATAGCTTCAACATTCATATCTCCCGCGCACTCTAATTACAACGTATCATATTTCCATTCTGACCAGAGCTTTTATTTCGATAGAGTATCTGAATTACGTCTTATTCGGGATGAGTGGAAGATGGTTATTTATTATAATCTGACATCGTACTGGACAGGATTAAGCAATGTTCGTGATTACGTCACACGTTTAGATATACCGTTATATACAACAAAGTTACCTTTGCAATATACGAGTATCCTATCTCAGTTGCAACATGATTTATCTGATATTGAACACTACAACAACATGCTCAGGGGTAGAGTTAAAGAAAGACAGAAAAGAGGTTTGATTAATGGTGTAGGTTATGTAGCGAATACTTTATTTGGCGTTCTTGATGAGAGATTTTTAAACACGTATGAAAGCGATATCGCAAAAATATCACTAAACGAAAATCATTTACAACTGCTTATTAAAAATCAAACAAGTGTCATTGAAGGACAGTACAATATACTACGTAGGAATGAAGATATTATGAACAAACAGTTTAGTATTTTGGATAATAATCTTCGTAATATTAATGTTTCAATTAACAGAGTACACTCAGAGTTAAGCAGCGAACTTAATGTTTTATCAGCTTCTCTTAGTGCTAATATTATAATTTCCAGTTTGAGGCGCATTCAAGATAATATAATTAATACTGTTACCGATATATCGCATGGACACTTGAATGCACATCTCCTGCCACCTCAACAACTAGCAGATCAGGTAAGCATGATTTCTGGTTATTTGCAAGGCGACTTAACACTACCGGTGGACAAGCAGAGCGTCACAGATCTCTACAAATTTATGAAGGTTAGTGCAAGTATTGGTAATCAATATTTAATCATCGAAGCCAGAATCCCTCTAGTGAGCAAGGAGACATTTGAATTAGATAGAGTGTTTAGTTTACCATATCAAAAATACTATATTACAAGTAATTTTCCTTATATGGCCTTCAATTTACAAAGAAATTTGCTTCTTGTGCTATCAGAGACTGATATACAACAATGTACTCATATTTCCCTTAACAATATAATATGCATTATTGATAAGCCTGTTTATGAATTACAAATTACTAAATCTTTCTGCGACATTAGTATTAACAATAAAACAATGTGCAGTACTAAGGTGTCCGCATGTCAGGAACGATGGATTAGATTACACGCTACTAACAGGTGGTTGTTTTCCTGCTGTGAAAGATGCTTAGTGCGTTATTTTTGTCCAGATGGCATCCAGCAAAGCTTATTGACGGGGAACGGAATATTATACATTGGTCCAGGTTGTACGTTAAGGAGTAGTGGCTTTTCTATTTTCGGTCACAGTAACAACTTCCATAGCTATGTTAACGTACAGAACGATATCGTCACAGTGCCTAAAATTTCTATTTTAAACACCATAATTAATTCCTCATTAGATAAAGGCTACGTTCCTGAAGATCACGCAGACCAGTGGAGGCGACTCAGAGCCCAAATAGATAATTTAAAACATGAGTCTAGTACCGCTTTGAGTGTTCACGACGTGCACCATTATTCGGTGTTATATGCAGTAATATTTTTTATCATACTAGCAGTAGTAATTTACATAGTTGTGAGATACCGCAAGGCCAAGCCTCGGCTGGGAGAAGAGCTGCCAGAAAATAACATCCTTAACTCAATAGAACTACGGCCTACCGCCAGGGCCGTCCCGGATGCCCCAGAGCCATGTGACATGACGAAAATTCGGGACGTGCTAGGTCAATCACTGGCTAATATTAATAAATCAACATCCACTACACCTGTACCTTCCAAACGGAGCGTGAAGGCCGATTTACGTGCTGACAGTGTTAGTGAATGACAAATAATGAGTGATAGTGTCATAACGGGTTTAATGTGATCGTATGTCGTTAACTATTAACGGACTGGACAATAATCATTTAATTTTAAGACACATTACCATCATCTTGTAAAATCACATAAAAATATTTTATAACATTTATTTTAACTCATATTATGCTTGTATCCAATTGTCTTGTGCGCAATATACATATCTACGGTACGACCATACGGTAGGCTTTATATTTTAAGAAACATTGCTGCTGGTTATTCCTTTCCTTGAGTGGGCAGGATGTACGAGCTAACACATCGTACACGGTAGTATTATAAATATTATTGACGCCGCAATTCTTACCGCGCCTATGTACGTACTTATGTATTACGCACACATACTCATTACGTAGAATAAGCATTTTACTTAATAAACGTTAGTGTCAAAACTGCACTCGTTGGGTTTGGTTCTTTACTGCCTTACCTCATCCTTGAAAACTGAACACACCACACATTATGAAAACTATGGTACAGATATGCATATGCTCACGCCCGGGCCCTAACGTAGTAGGCAGAGAGCACCGCATGCCTCATATCTCAGTCGATATAGACCTGGCGCGCATCTTATGGTACAGATGTATAGACATAAGTCTTATTTAACTCTAAATGCTCATCTTCGATAAGCGGCAAGTTTATTATTTTATTAGGAATAAAAATGTAACCCTAGACTTATTGTTACTATACAGAAATTCGCCAAGTTTATTATAGCCCCCGTAGTGTAGTGGTAGCACACTCAGACTTGGCAATGACAGTTTGGCTGGCGCTGGTTCGATCCCACCCAGGAGAACTGCTGCATCCCGTAATCCAAGGTTTTTAATTATTTTATTGAATTCTATGTTTATTACTTATTGATTACTTATTGATAAGTAAAGATTGGTAGGTACTTAGATATGAAAAAGTTCAAAAACCTTTGCTTGGTTCTTATTTTAGACTTTATTACTCGTATATGTTGTAGTAGTGAACCTCACGAGCTCAATGTAATAAAGCAGACAACAGTTTTTTATTTCAAGACAGTAAAGTAAGGATATCTATAATACACACATACGTACCTACATATCCTCACGCCAGGTCCCCTACGGGGTGGGCAGAGAGATATAATACGTAATTTAATATATTTTTAAACTAATATGTGGGGCAGAGTAAAAATAATAAAAAGCTATTGTTCTAAAATAAAACCGTATAATATATAATTTAAGAACGAATGATACGACATCTGGTTACAGTCTTGCGACAACAGTTTCCGTTTAATCTTGAATGATACGGGACTTTACGAGGTAGCTAGGGAGCTTTCCCTCAGAAGTGAAGTAATGCAGTAGAGTATGTAAAGATGTAGTTATTTTCTGAACCATAACTCTCGTCGATGGACGTTATTCCAACATGTTTCTAAATTTTGACATTAACATACTGGTGCTGTTGTGGAGCCTCTCTCCATGATACTGTGTCTATTAATAATATAAAGTTATTTCGCTGCAAAGGCAAATTCTGAATTCTGAATATCATCATCATCAGCCTATTTTCGTCCACTGCTGACCTCTCCAATAGCACGCCACTGAATTTTCTGAATATAGTCATTGTTTAGCCTAGCAAGTCATTTGGACGCTTACATTCTAAGATAAGGTAAAATTAAAATAATGCAACACTGTGCTCCAATCCACATTTATGTATAAAGACTGGCGGTGCGGTGAAACTTAATATACGCGTATGTTACACGCAAAACTAACTTAAACTATTTTCGGTATTGAAATAATTTAAATTATCTATCTGGATCTTTCTATAAAAATAACACGGTAGTAAAACCGCGGGCTCCAGCTAGTAACGTATAATTCACTGGCAGTATCAAACACCATCTACCGTAGTAATATGAAAATTTCTGGATGTGAATCTTTCCTGTGTGAGCTTTGTGCAATGCAATATTAAAACCATGTATAGATGGGGCTAATTACGTTTCCGTAAGTCAGAATGTCATGCCTGTATTTCTCGGAAGGGCTGAGCAGAGGCAGGTAGTTTTCCCACGCTTCACCAGCACATCCTATGAAATATGGGGGAGTAATTTATGATACCTAGGTAGAAATTAATCCTCCATTTTTCCCCTCTGATGGTCTGCTACCTTGTCGTGGTGGGGGGCTTGCGTGTCCCAATGATCCCCAAGGCTATGCCGAATAGGGCCTCCCATATCGGACAGGCTTGCGGGTGAG
>DWFE01000010.1:0-14351 GCA_018246515.1 Pyrrhopyge pelota | reverse complement strand
ACGTTACGTAATAATGATAATTGCTATAAACTATATATGAAGCGCACATTCGTGTTCCAAATACCTGTTTTCACATACACATACTGCTAAAAACTCTCCACCTATTCCATAATGGGACGTAAACGTAACCGGTGGAAGTGTATTACATTCCTCTGTCTACCTCTTCGGGGATTACAGGCGTGACATCACGTACTTCTAAATATGGAATCTGGACACTGCGTTGTGAATGTTGTGGCATACTTTGAAAGGAGTTTATATCTGAGAGTGAAATAATAAATGCTGATATTATGATCTATATGTATTAACATTTTAATGTTTTTTTTAATAATTGTGCAAACGTATTTCTTTTTTTTTTCATTCATCGCGTTTAGATCAAACACTTAAATTTTTTTTTCTGTCTACTGTTATACGAATACTGTTATTTTGATAGCGACTGGTATTCAACGTATCGAGTTTATTTGCACTGCGGCTTGTTAATTAACTTGAAACGCATCACTAATTTAACATATTGCTTTCGAACAGTGTTGCTCGCACGTACACAAAGCTACTGAAATGTGTAATGAAGCGCGTATAGCTGAGTGGTCCTTGTTAATCAAAAACAAATTGATATCGATCACGTTACACAATGAGGTCAGTGGGTGGTGGCTGGGCCATTTGTACTTTATCACTAGTTTCCGCGATGTAGAGGTCATTTTGAGCAATTCATTAACTAGTCTTGGTCATCATTTGCTTAACCTTGTCGTCAGATTTCCAAGAGTGTTTGAACTTCCGCATATTGATGTCAAATACCTATATTGCTCAATCGACACGTATAAAGTAATTTGTAAATTAATAATAAAAATAAATTTGAAACCATTCGCTTCACTCGTAGCCATCTCACCCGAAATTAGACAGAGCCGTAATGTGGTAACGAAATAGATAATAAATTACACGTAACCATTTTCAAATAAATTGTATATGTATAGACAATGTTACACTTAGAGAACAAGTCAAGAAATAAACAGACAGCACAGATCACGAAACATTCTAAATTAATTGTAACTATTCAAAATAATACCTTTTTTGTACGCTACTTTGTAATTTTTAACATGTTCCTTTCTCGTTTCATATAATCCACTTCATAGTTCTGTTTCTTACATACGTGCAACCTATAGTATTTAGACATTAGGTTTTCAAATCAAATCAAATCAAATATCATTTATTCAAAATTGGTTAATTGTAACACTTTTTGCACGTTAAGATGAAAGGAACTACCACCGCTTCGGAAAAGTTTGAACAGTATTATTATAAAACACGTAAGTTGCAAAACACAAGAGTAGTGAACTCCAATTGATTTCTCTTACCTGAAGTCCGTGTACCTGAGTATTGTTATTACATAACAAAAAGAGCCACGCCGAGTCCCTTCGTGGCAGGCAGGGAGCACTCAGTGCACCAAATACAGATCTGTATTCTTACAGAACTGGCCTTCATCCTGCTACATTCACTACTACCCCTTAGTATAAAAGGTATAAAGCATTGAAATATGTGTGCAATACCAAATTGTTTTAATTTGAATTAATATAAACGACGCTACATGTGATTGTTCAAGGTAGCCACCGCATGTTCATGTTTCAACACTCTCTCATGGTCATAACACAACAGCTATATTACGTGTGAGGACACGACACGTGATTAACTGTTAATTTTTCTAATCCCAGCCACGTTCTTATTAAATCAAACGGATTAATACTTTTAAGACAAGAAAATTGGAATACATATTATTGAATTACAACTCTGCCAAGTGTTAATAATAAAAGTAATCAAATGTAGAGTTGCAATGCAGCCACAAATAAAAAAGAAATCATAATATTACAGACTTGATGTAATATATACAGTAAATTAATAATTGACATGAGTCTATAACTGACATAGCTATGATTAAATTTGATTTCGTTCCCATTAAATTAGGTTTCGTTAACTGGTGAAACGCGGGAGTGTGCAGCACTCTTCTGCCTATCTCTTCGGGTGTTACAGGCATGATATTACAGTTTTTAATTTCGTTTCCGAAAGAGCTGTATCCGTTAAGCAATATACCCTTTATGGAGACGGTAAAATTGTTCGAAAACAAGACGTATAATGCGAGTAAGTGTTCATAAAATTACAATGTCGTTTAAGATTGCCACGCGACACAAAAGTTGAGTATTGGACATTATAGAGTCGAGTTTGAGTGTCTGTATGCCGTGGTAGACCGTTATTTATTATTATTGTTTGAAACAAAGCTGCGATTCAGGTAGACATAATAACTACAATGCAACAGATGTTTGTGGCAAATATCTGTTTGGTTTCCGTCAGAACAATAGGACGGAGAAAAATTTCGTTGAATTCTCGGTACGTACATAATACTGTTAAGCCTTCCAACAAACAAGTTTTAGTAAAAAAAAAGTAACAACACGCCTGTAATCCCCGAAGTGGTAGGCAGAGGAGTGTATTACACTGACACAATTCTTAGTGAGATTGAAAATAGTAATTAAAAAGGGCCACTACTAGCGTTTTTTGACTAAAAAGCTATAATTGCCAATTAAAAAAAAATATAAATATTGTAAATGTAATTGTAATGTATTTGTTACGTTTTCACGCCAAAGACTTTTTCAAATTCTGTGTGAAACAGTTAATATATTTTTTTAAGTATATGAGATAGTAAGAATTATTAGTTTTAACTAAACCCTCTAAAACAGTGAAGTTAATATAATTAAAGAAAGTATAGATATTATTAAGACTTCACAACAAAACAAAAAATAACTACAACGTTGAATCATTTACACCTCATTTAACTAATGACTAATATTATTAACGACCGACTAATGGCTGTAACTTTGCAAGCATTAAAAATAATTTGCGAGACAATACATTTAAGTATACAGTAATAAACAAGATCCTAAGATCAATATTAAGATCTTTATGTGGTTAATTGTTAATCCTTAATCCATCCTGATCCTTAATAAAATAATCCTTGTTAGTTTTATGTCTGCAAGTAAAACAGAGCATATTTTGAATTCCATGGAAGGCCAAATGGTGCATTGTGTGCTGTTTTCATTGGACTTATTATTGGGGTTGACGGTTTTTCACGTTACGTATTAAAATGAAATATTTATTTAAAAGATAGCTGCACGATAATTTATTATGATATTAATTTTTTATTGAGAGAATTAAGACATTGATGTTGTCGAAAAAACCCAGTTGAAGTCTAAGTCTAAGATTAATTTTTGTACGTGACATCAATGTGGTGTAACCACACCACGACATATGTAGTTACGACCTGTTGTGATAGGATTAAAATTAGTTAAGAGTATTTAACATGTTTATCTCTTCTGCATGCTTTCACTAAAAATACAATTATCTGTTCTGGTAATTAAATCAAGGAAGGAGGAAAAAAAAAGAATTTGAAGGAACATTCACTTAGTATAAAATAGGTAATGGTCGAGTGGCAGCGAAACGTGAGTAATTGCAGTTTCTGATAATGATGGCGACAATTTAAAACAATCAGCATCGCGAGAAATTGATTATTAATTGTATTACGAATTGTATTTTCAAATTGTTATTACAAATTCATAATTATAGTTGTTATAAATAAAACGTTAGTCATATTCAATTTGTGATTGATATTCCTTATAAACGTAACATCACGTCTGTAATACCCGAAGAGGTAGGCAGAGGAGTGTAGTACTACTACTACCCCCACGTTTCGCCAGTTACCTTTTGGTCCCATTATGGTGTAGGTGGGAAACCTATTCTTATATATCTGGCACAAATCCAGAGTCCAAGCCACTACTAGAAAATTTAAATTACAAAAATCGAAAAGTACCCGATCCAGGAATCGAACCCAGGACCGCTCGATCGGCAGTCGCGCTTGCCACCAACTCACCAACTCGATCAACGAGACAGTCATATTCTTTGTAATATATTTTTATTCGTAAATATATTATTTTCAAGCTTTAAAATTTATTGACCGTTCTTTATTAGGATTTAGATAGGTCTCATAAATGAGTCATTATTTGAAACGTTAAAACCTAAGTAATTATTAGTTCACCGTTTTAAGCGTATCCTTTCTCAGGATTGTAACATTCTCTATATTATATTTATATTTAACGCTATCGGTTTGGTAGACATTAATTGAAATCTTTAGATATAGAACATGTACAGGTATTTTTTAAATATGTATGTATATAGTATTGAAAGATTGACTCCAGGTTCAAAACCTCATTAAATGAAAAGTGCACTTAGCTCCTTGTACCAGTACCTGGTATTGAATGTACGTACGTATTTACGTAAATCTCGGGCTAGTTAATGTTTTTGTTCTGTTAGCAAATTAACATTTAAGTTAAAATTCGAGCTAATAAAAATTATAACGTCAGCGAGTCAGCGAACTGTATTACATTTCTTAACGCTCGTAGATATTTCAGAACGCTAGAAACAAATAAGTTACACTGTTAAAGTGTTCATGTTAATATAACGGCCACATTACTCGCGTGAGATTTCAACTGTGATCAAGTTATGATGAAAACACGGTTTCCTCGTTTACAGACGATGATAATGAGCAAGTCATGCAATTTATTTTCTTCTATTTATAAAGGAACTCTTGTAATGTCAACGAAACTGTAAACCTCGAGTAAATTATTGCTCAAGAATTTCACGATGTCTCTAATGAAATCTGTCCTATCATTATTCTAGGCTACACGCGAATTTGAGGTAAGCCCCCGTGGGTATAAAAAATACTATTAAGTCTTTAGGGACCTATATACAATGCCATCGGTCGATGGATGCTTGACCAGCATGCATAATACCTTCATGTTCTAGAGAGTAGAAATCGAGTGCGAGGAACGTGACTGAAATATAAACGATTAATTTCTTTAATCGATCACACGTATGATCGATTAGCCACCGAATTGGGTCAGCTAATTTCTAGTGTAATAAAAATTGTTCTTATGTCAACAGTAATCGTGTCATCGTAAAACGTTGAACATCAATTTTGGAATAAATTTCCGGTTAAACGCTATTATTTCAATAAATAACTGAATAATTTGATAAATAATTTTTGTATAAACTTAAATAATGCCTAAAAATAAGAAGGATCAGATAATTACAAATCCGATTTACGTGTAAAAAATTTATATGATTAAGAAAATAATATCTTGGCACTACGACATAAACGTACATAATCTATTGCTTAAAATATTTGACAAACGTTATCAATTTAAAGGTAGCGGCATTAAAATTTAATTAAAACTAAATGCAACATGCCGAATGTTGTTTTATAGTAAGACAACATGTTTAATATTTTAACAAAACCAGTTTAATAAGGCTATACGACCCACTGGACCAGACACAAACAAAATCAAAATGTTACGAAATGAACTTACCAATCCTTGAATTCTCGGAAACATATTTTTAACAAAAATTATCACAGCACTATAAGTTCACAATAAAACACCAACTATCATAATATAGCACAATGAAATCTTATCACTGACACACACAAACATAGACGTTACAATGACATTATTGAATAAATAGTCTTGGAATCTCACAGGGCATGTATTCGGACCGCTATTATTGAATGTGTACGTGCGCACGATTTGACGCGAGGACTGAATATGGTTCCAAGCGCTTGCGGCAGTATGTCCACGCAGCGATGCCGGCGCATAAGCGATGAATCATACGTGAGCATTGAAGAGGGGAGTGTTGCCCTTTTATCTAAGCTTATCTATAAAGTAAACCCCGTATAGTTTTGAAGACTCTTGCAACTATCTCGAAATCTAGTTTATCCGAATTTACACAATAAATATTTTCTAAGGCTGTACTATTATGACCTTAAAATCTAAATTCTAGTACTCGTTAAGTGCAAATAAATACTTTAGTACTTGTTCATGTGTTAGAGATAAATGTGTAAATCTTTAATATTGCAAAAAGTAACAATATCTTTCTTTAAAAATTTCAGTATAATGTTTTCAATAATAAGCAAAGCATTATGACTTTTACAATTTTCGATAGTGGATATTTTGATTTGATTCATGTAATTTTGCTAATAATCTATTCTTGTTAATAATACATACATGTTTTTATTTTATAACTGAGCTATTAAACGGTTAGCTATTGAATTAATCACAATGTATTGCGTGTTCTTCTTATTACAAGCCCCGATTATATTTGCATTCAATGGTCTATAAAACAAAAACCACAATTTACTAGTTAACTATAACTAGTAAATTGTGGTTTTTTACAAAATGTATCACAACTTCATGTGTTTTTATTATTATAACAGTCCATTATATCTGTATTGAATGATCAGTCCATTATATCTGTATTGAATATCAGTTACAGAACTTCATAGGGTTTTCGTCATAATATGACAATTAAAACTATTCGGAAGTTCTCATATTCTTCAGATACATGGTTATTTGAATGAAATTATTAAAAAAAATTGTCTGAAAGTAGCCTTCCATTCAAAAGCAACCTTACATTTAACATTTTAATTGAAAATTTATATTAGCTATAAGGTGATTTCTTAGCGGGGTTTCGAAAAAGTAATACTCTATTTAATCTCAATTTAATCGATTCCTGTTATCACTAACAATTTTAGTTGAAACATCATAACTATTATTTAGTGACATCTAAACCTTCATTTTGAGAACCAAAGCATAGGTGAATTTATTAAAAGTGACTGCATTTTCATACACAAAATACAGTCCATAATACTGAAGGTAAATACATTTTTGGTTATTAATAATATAGTAGAATAGAACAGAAAAACGTTTATTTCGTTCATGCAAAAAACATACATAAAACAAATAACAATTACAACAAGACTTAAAAACTAACAACATTAACAAGTACGATTATTAGGTACATATATGTATATTTATGGACGAAAATGGACCCACTCAGCCTTGGACACACGTCTTGATACACGACGTCCACTGATTTTCAGTGGAATCCACTGTAACTAAGTATTTTATCGTATAATTGTTCGTATAGGGAATGTGAAAAAGCTAAACGAATCCAAGTTGCATTTTTAGTGATATATTAGCAAAAAATAATCAGGTCGTAAGTACCAATAATATTACCAAGATTTATTACATCTATTTCAATAATAATAAATAACTGTTATGTTCAATGACACAGAGGAGAAGTTGAAGCAAAATATTGTGAGATTGTAGTTTACCAAGTTGCAAAAACTATTGTGGGATGAAAAAGAAAAGTCGAAAAGTAACCTTTCATGTCAGCAAATCTTCGCGATAAGACATCCGTTGCGAACAATGTTTATCGAGAAAACAGTGGCGTTCAGAAAATATACTCATAGCTAGGTGGTATGATATGAAATCTCTCTAGCATAAATGACGAATTGTACCACGGATATAGCAAATCATCATCATCAGCAGCAGCCTATTACAGTCCACTGCTGGACAAAACTCTCCCCCGAAGGATTATGCCCATAATTCCCACGCTAGGCAAGGGGGCTGGGGATCGCAGACCACATCTTCTAGCACCGCGTGCGCTGCTACCCATAGGCGACCAGGACATTTAGCTATGCCTAGGCACGCCGCACCATACCACGATCTACCAGTGCCGGGGTCAGTTGTCTCTTACGACACCCTGTATCTCGGCACGGGGTCGGGAATGTATTTTTAATCCACTTTGACACCGACGATATAGCAAAAATTATGCTAAGTTTCATTTATGTCAATTGTATAAACTAAACGTAAACTTAACGTACCTGGTGAAACGTGTGAGTGGATTGCACGCCTTTGCCTACCTCTTCGGAGATGCAGGCGTGATGTTACGTTCATGTAATATAAACTAAATGGACCAGTCATAAACCGACGCTCCGATAACATGAAATGCCCCAATATATTTCGATTGTACTCTGAAGACATTTCGAAATAGTTTTGCCCGTACCTTGAACGTCAAAAAGAATGTGATTTTGTCAATTTCGTCTTAGAGTCGAAGGACTGAGGAAACGTGAAGAATGAAAGAATTTCTTACGTTACCAACCGCTTTAAAGGACTTGCCGGGGAAAAATTGCTTCAGATAGAATTTCTATTAGCTCCGATATCTCGTCTCGCGTCGATGTACTCGCGATATCTACACCGTGGGGAGAATACAAAGCACTTTCACGTACGTTCTATATATTTTAAAGCATATGTATTTTTATAAATTGTTTCCGCTTCGATGTAAAAATTAGTGCAAATATTGCATAGCCATTAACGGCCTCGTTAGCGTAAATGAAAAGCAGCGCTGCTTTTTTATTTTTGTAAAAAAAAACGTAATATCACGACTGTAATCTCCAAAGAGGTAGGCAATATGTGCAGTACACTTCCACATCCCGTGATTTACATTTACGTCCCAACACTGGAGACAAAGCCATACTCCTAGCCATATTATAAGTAATTATAAGTTAGAAAAATCTTGTAGTACGCACCCGAAAACCGAATCCACGACCTCTCGACCAACGCAGCAGTCGTTTTATTTACATTTTCTGCATTAGTTTTGTTTTTATTTGTAATAAAAATTTCATACATATTTAACAATCCTGCTGAACAATTTCTCTCCAAAGTTTCTTTAATTAATAATCACTTATAAATCGTCTAGAACTTCGTTCACGTGAGAATTGGAACTGTGTTGTACTAATGAATGTAAATTAAAGATAAACGAACTGTTGTTATCCTGGCAAGAATTCTAATTGTGTCTATGTTTAACATTACATTACATCTGTATGTCCCCGAAAGGGTAGGCAGAGGAGTATACCCCAGTGTCACGATTCACCAGTTATTTTATACGATAGAGGGTGAGCGGCCACACTGGCCACAAATCCAGACTCCACTCTACTACACGGAATTTCAAGTTAGAAAAACCTGATAATATTTTTCCCACCTGGTGTTCGAATCTAGAATCTTGATTAGTAGTCGCGATTGCAACCAGTCTTGTTGCCTTGTTGTCTTGAAGCCTTACTCATGTGTGTTTTGTCGGGATCGCCCGAATAGTTTCGGACTTATAAGAGATTCTTCTTCATAAGCTTCCGCTAATAGTCTGAAACTGGTCGAGCTACCCGAAAAGACCCACGTGAGTCAAGCTGGGTCATGCATTATAATGTTTAGAAACACTCAATAAACATTTAATAGTAAAACTTAATACGACTTTACCGCTGACAAGTCTGATACTATAATCACTAACTTTGCGTATTATCGACTTCTCTATAAACGCACCCTGTAATCCCCACCACTCATTTATGACACTCACGTACGAGAAAGTTCGAGGAGTTGCCGCGATTTACTGATATTATTGCATTCGTTACTTCGATCTTAATGAACTAAGTTCGAGATACGATCTTAAAAGTCGGAGAAGATTACCGGGCTTAGCGGCGTTCAGATATTACCAGATATTACCAATCTTGGCCTATAAATGGTGCAAAGTGATTTTGGTGTAAATTCCGAGCGATGTGCGCTACAAACCTTTGAAATCGCTGCCCTGAATTCTGCGCCTACCAAAACCCTGTAAACAGACCGAATTCTAAGATTTTGAGGGGAGCTTTAGAACCGAACAATGTCATCTGACTCGAAATGTTTTGCACAATGATAAAACCAACCTGCAATAAGACAGCTCGTGTTGGCGCTCTTTGGGGGAGGCCTATGTCCAGCAATGGACTGAGATACGCTGATGATAATGAAAACCTGCAACCACCTTTTGTTACTCAACCAAGAAATCGCCATAATAATTTAATAGTAAAACTAATATCTTAAAAGCATCTCCCAGTTCTATCTACTGTATTTAAAGTCATCAGGCAGAAGTATTGATTACATTGTATATGAGTATTGAGGTATAAAATAAAATTAATATACTTATTGCTATCAATATAAAATCAATACACAACACACAATATACAATCTATGAAAATAACTTCACCTGAGTCATTAACCTTATACCTTATTTTCAGTAATAATAATTACTATGTTATATGTAAAATTTCCGTAACAATTTCAGCTTCCAAATGTTTACTTAACAAAACAAGATCGTCGCCAAGTCGCATCTATACTCGTGAGATCACTCGATATCCGCAGACCAAGATTTGTACATAATGTATACACATCGTGAAGAAACTCAATCAATGGAAATCTTCATCTTTGCAAAGTACGAAGTTCACAGCTGAGCACTCTTACAATTCTCAAGTACGGGTCGAACTCGTTGGCGAGCTGATAATAAATTTCCTCTACGCTCTATGCGATTTTTATTTTAGTACCATTATTAATTAATTATAAAATACTGTCTAAATATTATAACACATCACTAATAATTCATGTCAAAAAAATCCGTGTTTACCCAGATTTTTAAGTACCCTGCTTATATGCCTTTAATCTTATCTTCAAGAAACTCTTTTATAGAATAATAAGCTTTTTGTGTTAAATAACGCTTAAGTATTAGTTTAAAGTCGGACTTTGCATATTTAATGTCATTGCATTGTATATTTTAGGTCCCATACAGAGGACACTATTGTGGTACTATTTGGTCCTAGAATGTATACTTTTGGGCTTATTTTTGTTTCGATTTAGTGTCAATGTTTCATAATTTTTAATGTCATTTCTTAGCATTAAGGCTGCTTCTAGAATATAATATATTATAGCGAAGGGAATGTTAGTATATTTAATCTTTTGAAGTGATTTTTGCATGTTTCTGTTGATGCCAATTTACACATAGACCTGATGCATTTTTTTTGAGCCTTAAAAACCCTATCAACACCTGCTGCATTACCCCAAAACATGACGCCATTTCTTAAGGTACTTCCAACATACGCATGATAAGCGGTGAGCATCGAATTTATATTTACCATTTTAGACAAAATATGTAAAGCGTATGAGTACTTATGTAATTTTTTGGTTACATGTTTCAGATGTGTTGCACATCTTAGTTTATTGTCAATATGGATGCTCAAAAATTTATTTTCTGAGACTTCACAGATAGACTTACCTTCGTAAGATATATTTAAATCCCTAGGTTTGGTGTTTTTATTCAAAAACTTTAAGTAAAGGACACACATGAATACTTAGTTGTGCTGCTCATTTTGTATGATCGCATTATTTTTTATAAGATTAAAATGTCTCTATTCCTTTTTCGTAACACGGAAGCAATTAATCTTCCTCCACCAATTGTTTTAATGGAGGCCGGTAGATTAGAGGTACACTAAGGATATTCGTTGGATGAGCTCATCAATTGTAATCTATTTATCTCAGATACACTACTTGTAGCAGGGTAATTTTGGCGGAGAACCTAACTAGTGACAATTGTATTGTTACCAAAACAATACAATTATCGTTACATCACACTTGTCAACCCCGAAGAGATAGGCAGAGACGTTTAGTACGTATAGTATGTTTCACCAATTTCGTTTAATTAATTACTGTTACGATCACATGACATTAACCTTTAAATATTATTCTTTTAGTTTTTTTTTGTATTCTGTATAGGCTAGCTTTTGGCCACAGTCTTACCTGATGGAAAGCAATGATGTGGCCTAAGATGTAGCAAGCTTGCCTAGAAGAAGCCTATTCACATTAAATTTGAAAAAAAAAATGGTGCTATTATAATGATAGAGTAATAAATACTCTTATTTTTATCATGAATCGATTTAGTTATATATCAAATATATGATTTGTTTTCCAAACTCATTGTAAAAACTATTAAATGAAATGACAATCTGATATAAGAAAGGAGCAATACAAAGACGTATGACCAAGTATCACTGCTAAAGTTGCATGCTGGCAAGTCATTTTCTATTATTATTTGATAATAGTGTCTAAAAAAATATATTGACTATTAGCTCTTTAATGTAGCAAAATGAATTTATGAATAGTGTTTAAATAATACACAAAGTTTCAACAAGTCTGTTGTTCCAGTGATTAAAGAAGGTAAATGCTTAGCCAGGGTCATGGGCTTGATTCCTGTTCCATATATATTATTTAAATAATTGCATAATGAACATTGTTTGTTGTGTCCAGTTGTTATCTATACTAATATCTAAAATTGGAGTGTCTGTTTGTAATATTGAAATAACCACTTCTTAGTAACATATGGATGTATACACAATATCTATACCAAAATAACATTTTTTACTATTTTTGTCTGTCTGTTTGCCCACTAATTTCTGAAACGGCTGAACCGATGAGACGGGACTTTCAGACGGGACTGACAGATAGCCAAGTTTTTATTTCATGATTTATGAAATGAAATTATATAAAAATTAAAGTTTTATTATACTTTTTTAAATAAAATTTTAATTAATTTATAATTTTAACAATAAATAATCTTAAAAGATAAAATTAAAAAAAATACTATAGAACTTTTTATTTAAATGCCACGCGGACGACATCGCAGGCACAGCTAGTATTATCTATATATGGTTGTATATAAAAATTTACAGAGCATAGCACGTAGTATTATTATTACATCAGATGCTAAGACTACCATTACTGTAGTAGTTCAGAATGCTTAACCTCTGACTTCATGTATAAGGAATAGGCTGGACAATATGTATATGTGTGTATGTACATACCTTTTCAGTTATCTGGTTTATATCGGTGTACATGAAATTGACAATATTCTGAGGGTTCGATGCTTGATGTTGATCTTGAGTCTCGATAAGAGTTACACACCAGGTTTTGAACCTAAAATATTTAGAGAGGGATACTAGGGTCTAAATCACTGCTATCACTGATTAGGTTGTCAATATTGTATGATAGAAATTTCCTCAAATATTTTATGTCCATTTAGAGTTGTGTTGCTTCGGCTTCTCTCATTTAGCCAATTAACCCCCGTTTCGGCTGACCTGCGACAGAGGGTGGGGGAGTTCCCTGCTGGTCGTTGCCTCGTTGGTCGAGTGCTTGCGAGCACGACTGCCGATCGAGAGGTCCTGGGTTCGATTTCCGGGTTGAGTACTATTAGATTTTTCTGAATTATATTTGGATTTTCTAGTAGTGGATCGGAGTCTGGATTAGTATATTGCAATAGACTCACCACCCACTCCATAATGGGACCTAAAAGTAACTGATGAAACGTGGGAGTTTAGTATTGCATTCCTCTGCCTACCTCTTCGGGGATTACAGGCGTGAGGTTCCTTTTTTTTAGAGTTGTGTGTCTGATCGTAACCCTCGATACTTATTATTATACTTTATCGTATACATTTATAGAATCACGCCTTACGGGGTAGGTAGAGAGCACCGAATCCCAAATATCAGATTAGAGCAGATCTATTTTTATAGATCTGCTCTACTCCCGTTCGAGAATTTCGTTTTGACTCCCCCAATCCGCATCATCGACGTAAGCGCGGCAGTCGAGCGGGAAACTATGCAGAATTGTTTTCATTTCGACCGGTGCCAAAATACGCAGACGGATCGCGCTTTGGAAGAGACTAACTCTCGGTCATAATATAAATTTGGTATATTTTTGACCTTAACCGGCTTTTATATAATAGCAATCAGCTCACGTTCCACTACTATCTCATATCTTGGTAAGCGAGATGTAGCCTAGGGTGTAGTGCACCTGCCTAGAAAATGCCTATTCACTATTGTTTTGAATAATTCCAGGGAAAGATACACGGCTGCATGCGTATATATAAAAATATAAATGAATGTAGAAGCACATCAGATGTGTAATATAAGGATAGAGATATTTACCACTCGATGTTCTCTGCCTGCCTCTTATGCAACCTGGTGTCACATTATTTATCAGAGGTCACTGACCTACCTACCGGGCGATACGTACTCACTTGACAGATGCCCCACAGCTGTCGGTCAAGCGGAAATGTGGAAGAAAAACCCAGACTAGGTATCGTACTTTTAACCACACAAGGTTTATATTTAAATCGACCGGCCAGCGGCGACTGTCGCGGGTTTACGTAAGCCACGTATATGTGTTCAAGATCGTCAATATTAGTCGTTGGAACTGGGAAGGTCGATAAGTACGTGTTACATATTAATATAACTTGTTACACGGAAATGATTTTGCATTACGCTTCGTATTGTTTGTGAATGTGTTCGTATCTATGAATATATCTATGTATGTATGTGTGTGTATGCGTGAATATTTATATTCGAAGAGCAAGATACGCTTATTGAGTACTGGTTCAGGCTGGACATAACATTCCCATATTACGTTCCATATGACGTAATATTCCCATTATATCGCACCTTCGGTGCAACAAAGTCTTAAATACCCAAAATAACAAAATCGACTTAAGTAATTATTATTATTATTAATGGTAATTGATAATAAAATATTTTCATGAAACTGTAGCATTAGAAACAAACAATATAATGTTATTAAAATAA
>DWFE01000009.1:0-14378 GCA_018246515.1 Pyrrhopyge pelota | reverse complement strand
AGGTAAACGAATGTCACCGTACAAAATTTACATACATACTTCCTCACGCCAGGTCTCTTACGGCGAAAATTTGCGTAGAAAATTTCACAACATTAAAGTCGTTACTAAAGCTATAGTAGCTACAAAAGGCTCTGTTAATGCCTTTTTCAGGAGCCTCATGTTCATAGTTCGCGTTTTCAGGAAAATTACGTAGCTCTTTTCAAATCAAGTGTGAATAGGCTTTTCCTAGGCAAGTTGTTCCAAGGTTTCCTAGGCAAGTTCAGTCTTAGGACGCGTCTGCGCTTTCCACCAGCCAGAGATGAGACCAAGCGCTGGCCTGTCATAGTATAAAAAAAGGCACTGGGATTGTGCCGGACGGTAGGTTTCGAAAGTTTGCATGGTAATAGAACGAAGAACAACGTTAAAACTTGCCACGTATCCAATTAGCTTGTTGTTCTGGTTTATAGTTAATTTGCAGATGGACATGCAATATAAAAATATCATCATATTTTTCTGTAATTCCTACCTCCCATCACCTCATTGCAAAACTGTATGAATATAAAAAAGGGAAAAAAATAGTTCGCGTACCTTCAATTACCTTGATGTTAAATGTTCCTTACTATCTTAATTGGAAAACGTTCGACCTAATTAGTCGGCGTACTGGAACGACCTAGTAATAAAATATGGTAATTCATTACAATTTAATCTAAGCTGATTATTACAAATAGCCACAAATTGGTGTTTGTAGGTGAAACACAAATAAAGGCAACCTCTACGTAAAAGGTTAGGCTTACAACAATAGGGTCATATTACTGATTCTAACTGATTACAACACCGCACTGGCTACTTTCGAACGCAGCGAAAGTATGGGTGCAAACTACAATACAATGTAGTTCGTTAAACTCTAAAGACATTTAAAGGAAGTTGGAAAAGTAGGTACTACACAGAAGCGTGCAATAGGCGGCCTTATCGTTCAAGTAGCGATTTCCTTCAGGCGACCCATGAGTATTCAAGGAAGGAATTATTAATATAGAAAGCAAAGCTATACACAACAAACTGTTGCGAATAACTTTGCTAACCTTAGGAAAGGAGTATTGATATGTTATATACATATGTGGATATGTTCTTAAATTATTAGCCCGTCAACATACGGCCAGTACATACATAAAGTTTTTCTATATTTAACTTTAACTTGTTGACTGCCTTGTTGGTCGTATTGCTTGCAAACGCGACTGCCGACAGAGAGGTCCGGGGTTCTATTCCCGGGTTTGGTACTATTAGACTTTTCTAAATTAGATTTTCTAGTAGTATTTCGGAGTCTGGATTTGTGCCCGATATATGGCAATAGGCTCACCATCTACTCCATAATGGGACCTAAACGTAACTGGTGAAACGTGGGAGTGTAGTAGATACTACACCCCTCTGGCTACCTTTTCGGGGATTACGGGCGTGATATTACGTCATGTTAAGAGATTACTGAAGTAACACAGCTTTTTGAAAAGTCAAATTGTTCCGGGATAAGATTTTTTTTTAAATTCCGATTTAATTTTTATCTAAAACTAACTCCGAATGCCACAGATACACTGTTCTCAACAAGTATATAATCATGTGAAATATTCTACACACAGAAATGCTTAACCAACAAACGGGACACGGTATAACTTAGAACAAAGTATTCGCCAAAAATACCTCTTGTCTTTGTCTTGTCTAGATGGAGCGTAATGGGACACTTATTATTTTATCGAATAACATACATAAGTATGTAACAAATCACGTATGGAACGTTCTTTGATGTTGCTTCATCAAAAGGGAAAATTCCTGTAAATCAAATGGAAATCGTCCCAAAATGTCGTTAAACATCTGAACATGCGATATCGATATTAACGAGTCCATAAGTAGTTCTATTATCGAATTTGAATCAAAGCGTTGATGGCCGAATGTAGCTTGAAAAATGAAGCCATTTCCGCTTAATTGGAATGAAGCTCACGCAAGTTGGTGCAAGAATCGATTAGATTTTGTTTAATATTTAGGCCAACTCATTGGGTCACTTATGTTTTTGATAGATTTACTAAAGCGTATCTACATCAATAGTAGCAATGATTAATACAGAACAATGTTTATTTAAGGGTTCTAAGCGATTTGTTATTTTAAATTTAAGTCAAACAAATATACGATGATGCGTTTTTGAGCTAACGTCTTATAATTATCTAAAATTTAGACAATCGTTAAATACAATAAATATTCAGGAATGTATCCTATATACATATATAATAAAAACAGATTTGTTGTTTATGTTGATCACGCTAAAAATTTCTCAGAAGATGCCTTGTAAAAAGTTCGAACGGAATAGAATACGGAGTCTTTATGAAAGGTCATGATATTTTCAATAAATCACACGAAACAGTATCACCTTCGGTTTCATGCTCAGTTGGCGCCGCGCCTCACTGACATAACGAAGCCAGCGCTTCAAACCTCGGTGTTACGTTACATTACACTCCAGTTGTTAAACATTATATCACCACAGAGCTTCAATTACTTTGCAAATACTGTTATTTTCTCACACTTATAAATCTTCAAAACAATACAATTTTGTTTGAACGGTGTACGCTCGAGATATGGAATTAGCTTTGAAACAGATATTCTTGAGAAGGTTCAAAAGAGATCATTTATGCGGGCGATGAGTTGTTGATGTTTTGTTTTGTTTCGAAACAAAAAACTGAGAACTTATTTGTTATTCTCGTGGTTATCTAAGTATGGATAACATTCAGAAAATTAACAACAATAAACTAACCCGTGAAAACGTTCCTGATCAAATCAGGATATACGATTCTTGCATTCTTATTATTATTGAGGTACGAAATGAGCAATAAATAGTTGTGAAATGGCTTAAATACATAAGAAAAATGTCTTCGGGTCTTTCACAGCTTTTCGCGTAGGAAAACTAAATAAACTAAAGATCATGTATCTTGCACAACGTTCCCTTACCCAAGTCGGTCTATAAATTGTGGATTCGGCCACGCAACAAATCGCGCTTGTTGAATCCCTCCTGACAGGTTCTAAAGATAGCTGATAGAGATAACAAAGACGAAAGGGAATATACTTTTGGTATTCCCTTATCGGAAAGTTACAATGTAGAAACTCTAGTTGAGCTATTTTCTCTGCCTCCAGTCTCGAACCCTTAAGGTAACTTAATAAAACTAAGAAAGTTAGGAGTGTAATATATTCTTGATAGTAATATTAGAATCGGCAGTTATGTAACCAAAGGAACAGGTGCAAATAAATTAAATATTAAATGAAAGGTCAACGGCATAACCTATCTACTTATGTTAATTTTATTTATTGCTAAAAAACATAATCTCTTCTCCAATTGATGTGATCCAACTGTTATACCGAATATTAAAATATAAACATTATTTTAATTGGCTCTGTTTCACATCATTAAAACGTCAATATTATCTTAATTACTTCTATTTTACATGTCAAAAACATCAACATTTTTTAACTATTTCTATTTTACATCATTGAAATATCGAATATATGTTTTGAATTTGGATACTTCAAAATATAAGAAAATATTGTAGTTGAATAAGTCATATTTTTGGCTCATTAGTCCTCGTGGTTGCAAACGCGCCTGCCGATCGTTAGGTCCTGGGTTCAAATCCAGATTCGGGTACTATTGTATTTTGCTAACTTGGATTTTCTTATAGAAATTTCTAATTGTGATACAGTCTCAAATTGTGCCCCGTGTATGGCAAATACTCAGCACCACTATCGGTAATGAAACGTAAACGTAACTGGTGAGACGTGGAAGTGTATTTCCTTCGGGGATAACAAGCGTGATGTTACGTACCTCATATCTTTATTAACTACAATTATGTTTCTGATCATTCAATTTCTGACAAAACTATATTTTCAAAGCCTTTCTTCCAAAGGACCCTGAATTTCAACATCAAACAGTTGTCCATGGTCCTAGTAATGGAAAGTCGAGTCGATAAACAACTAGAATAATTTTCTGTTACAAGTTTATTTAATGGCTTGTTTAAAAGGTTGAAGCATCCGACCTCAACGAAATAGTTTATTTGACGCTTATAGGAATTTGAATTTGGAAGACAATTTAATCAATTGAGAAATTATAATTATTATCCATTTGAATTGGATATATTGAAAATAAATTCCAAGAAATCTTTATTTTGTAATAACGCTATAATAGAAATGTTGGTGTTAGCTACGGAATAAAATAGTACCACGTACACAAATAAATAGATCGTTCACATCGAAATAAGGGAAATAATCCTTTTCATACACCGTCACGCGTTAACATTATTTTTATGGGCATTCATATGAATAGGAAATCGTTTCTAACTGAACTATAAACCTTGATCCTGATGTTTACTCGAACAATACTACTGTGACCTTGCGTTGAAGATTTTTCTTTCCGTATATATGTTTTTGTATTCACTTGCTACATAACTACGCATTAAAGTAACTTCACGCCTGTAATCCCCGAAGAGGTAGGCAGAGCAGTATATTACTACACTCCCACGTTTCACCAGTTACTTTTAGGTCCCATTATGGAGTAGGTGGTGAGCCTATTGCCATATATCGGGCACATATCCAGACTCCGAGCCACTACTAGAAAATCTAAATATAATTTAGAAAAATCTAAAGTACTTGACCCAGGAATCGAACCCAGGACCTCTCGATCGACAGTCGCGCTCACGACCACTCGACCACCGAGGCAGTCAAGGCAAGTACAATAGTAAGTAGGTAAAACTGGTTTCTAGGAAAAAATGTCTTGAGTCCTCTCGCTTCTACTTCATAGAAACTAGTCTAACAAGATCCTTAGACTAAGGGGAAATTTTGGGGTTGTTTGATAATGTGAAATTAAAGTGTTGCAGGTTTTTTTCTAATTGCGCCATTTCAGGGCAGTTAAGGTTTAATGTCTTATAACTGATTGCTACGTCAGAAGTTTAAGTAGCTACGATTAAGACTCCAAAACGGTATATACATAAATATCGTTTATATATACTTCATTTAAGAAGACGAAAGAAGGCGGCAAAATATTCAACGTAGATAATAATTTGAAATGGTAACCGACGCAGTGAAACTTTAGAAATTAAATAATCTAAGCAACATTTAAGATGGGAAAATTAAATACAAATTTAAGAACAGTACTATAATAAATCACAAAGCAAAATTTTTGTGTACACTCATAGTTTCAACCCTTCTGTTTCTTTTGCATTGTGATAATTATAAATCCACCTTTGTATTACTGATAGAATAAAAAATTATATTATTTTATTCTATTCTATATTACAATATTAGATACAACAGCGCTGCACTATAGTTAAACTTAACTGTGCCGACGAGCATTGTACATTCCCCTAGACACCAATTTGCATGCAACAGTGATGTGACTATAATACAAAGACATAGTGTCATACTAACAGTTTCAGACTATTAGCACACAGACTACTGATACAGCTGTGCATGTAGGGTAGGCGAAACAAAAGGTCGGGTCAGAAGAATGGATCTTCTTAATTGGCGTGGCGTTTAGTACGTACATTTTGAGTATGGTGAGATTATTATAAACGAACATTTTTAAAACAGTAACAATTTCACTTTATTATTTTTAGTGTATACATGAAGTACTGACTATACTGAAAGTTAAAAGCATAACGGATATAACGAAACGGGAACACGTTATTAAAACTTGTTTTTCTTTTAAACGAATGATATCCGAAGTAACACGGCAGTATTTAAAAACAAATAATCTTACTAAAAGAAATGTACATACATCAAATTGAATCTTATAACAATAAAAATCAAAAATTCCACAGCTAATTACGCCACAAAGTGTCAATTACATTTCAGACAAGTCCCCGGGACACCATAAATGTGCTTAAGTAAAATGTTTGCGATGCTGCGCGGAAAATCAAAGTTAATAACACCGAGGGAGTAAGTTAAGTCGACCACCGCGGAAGGCCAGAGCGTAGCAAAACAAACAAAGGCGAAATAATCTCAGCCGTAAACGAACTCTTTCATTAAGACTTGGAAACGAAAGACATGGTCCGCGGGCGAGTAATTCCCTGTTTCCCCTAGATAAACAAGGCGCCACCGCAAAACCGTTTCGGCACGATATCAGAGCTATCCCCGCTCATAATTTCTTCTTCTGTAAACATTGTTTCATTTTGCTTTTATTGAAATCATTGTTTGCGTATTAGGTCATCGTAAGGCTAACAATACTGTAATTTTAATCTTGTACTGTACGGTCAATAACAATTTGATTATACATATGTATATTGTAGATATATTAGAAATTGTAATATAGCAGGGTCATTAAAAATTACTACAAAAACTGCATACAAAACTCTTAATTCTTTCTGAGATAAGGTTTGAATTTCCATTACTTAATGTGAATTAAGAACTTTTAAGACAGTACGAAAGAGTTGAACATTCTTGAGCTTTTAAAGCAACTTAATTAAGTTACAGTGTCTGTACAGCTAAGAAGACTTAACGAAGATACAGTTCTTTCTTACCAACAGGATACCGTCCGTCAAATTGAAAAGAATCGGCAGCTAGCCAGTGGAAAGGCGTACTTAGAATTCAACCAGCGGTCTCGCGTCGAGTCAAAGATGGCCGGGGGTTTATTTCCATTTTTAAATGAGAGCGGCTGAGAGCTTTGTCGGCTCCGAGTTTGTGCTCTGCGTTTTAAGTGGATTAAATCGCTCTACGCTCGTAAAACCGACAAGTGCTACAGCTAAGAATTCAAGTAACCGTTCGACTTTTGCATGAGAAAGTGCTCGCGGGACCTCGCTTCGCACTCACTCCGCGCAATTTGATGCGGCAAAGATTTGTTTTTCCCACTCCTGAAATCGTGGCCGATTCACATCTAAGCGGGATGCCGTCGCCTTTGTGAATACTCAATGAAAGAAATTCATTAACGCTATCTCTCAATGAGGGGCTTTTAGGGATTACCTTATTGTCTATTGTAAAGGATTAGGTTCGTATGTCGATGATCAATGTTACATGAAATTCACCTTCTACTTACGATAAGTCTATAAAGTCTTAGTCTAATATCTTCGTAATTATTCATTGATAGTACAATAAAGTTAATCGGAAGTTTCGATATCAAAAGGTATTTAAGTTTTGAACAGCCAATTACTGTCACTCGTTCGATAAGATTATACATTCTGCGTTTCTCGTAAGCAACACTAATCGTCACATTCTTAGGTAATAGGAAACTTAATACTTAACAGCTTAAGCGCGTCGGAATATTATTATGACCTGTTCTACTGACAAGGCGACTGGAAAGAGGAATTCTACCCAATTTGTTTTAATTTGTGTTTCAACGAGGCAGTATACTAAATAAAGCCGGCGTTCGGACAATTTAAAGCATGTGGAATCGAGAAACAGTCAAGGAATCGCCATAAACGAGAACAATAAATAGGCTATGACGGTCGGAAAAAGAAAATGGTAACCGCTGTTGAATTTAAATGGTATATTTAGGGCAAAGATACTCATTTGGAGCATAGAAACGAGTCCATTGCATGGCTTGCCAACGACAGATGCTACGTTTACGAAAGATAAAACAATACAAAGTTAGGCAATCAACATAAAATTTCAGCGAGAAGATTCGTATGCGGCAATTCTTCATGGATATTAGGAGAAATGGATTATTTAACTGGATATTAAATACTAACTTAAAGATAGATGATTTTCATAGTTCTAACAATAATGATACAGCAGAAATCATGTATACGAACTGCTTGATGTAACAATGTTGGAAATTTAAGTCATAACGGATAATTAGAAGTCATAGACAAATTGTGTTATATATTTATTTGAAATGTTAAATTAAATAAGCAGCACTATGAACAACGTCGCTAACTAAACAAAATATATTATATAAAACAAAGTTAAATGTAATCCCACAACGAATTGTAACAAGTTTAATTGAAGACCGCGTCCGGTACATAAATTTAAACTTTTGGCATGCATTTTAATCTACTTACAGTAGTTGCTTTCAGTAATGGCTAGTAAATGAGTTTCCGAGTTCAACTAAACGGTTAAGTCGTTAATGCACTGTGGAGTTGTATCGATATTTTACTTTGAATTTTATTTAACTATTTGGTAAAAGTTTGTATTCGATGTTGTAATCCGTAGAAGGTACATTTGATAAGGTAGAACTGTCAATACTTAGAATGAAAACTGTTATATAAAATACACACTTGATATGACATGTAAATGACAGGTAAATGAAACAATTAAAACAGGATTATATACACAAGCTTATTACGCAACGATAGATGATTTAAATGGTACCATGGTTTAGAAATTATTGGTCTATTCATTCTCTCGTCTTCAGCATTCTCTTTACTCCATGTATTAATATTTTAGGCCGTAAAAATGTCACAGTGAGCAGATGAAAATGACACACAGGTATGACTAGCTGTCTCGTGTTTGCTGATTCTCGTGCTAAATTTACGCTGTTGATGACTTTACCTAAAGTAACCATTAAGACGCTATTTAAGGTGTTGAGATTTTTCCCGCATCTATGAGTATGTTATTTAAAAAGTTAATTATTCCATCAGCTTTTCCAACGCGATCTATGCATTTATGGTATTGATAACGGCCATGAAATCAATAATATATAGTAATATGGTTTTGTCGTTTATTAAGTGTGTATATCTCCACAGCCTGGAGGTTTTTTTATTTCAGCATTCCAATCCGGGGGTTTGGGGTTCTAATCAGATTTTTAAATGCGGTTCTAGATGAAAGAATGTCACAACATACAAAAGTTAATATTGACTGGCATATATTGTGACTTTTTCGGATGACAGTGGCAATATTCATTTAACACATTTTTCATTACGTAAAGGGAATCATAATGATCGGTTTTTTTATACAGCTGATATTGTTTATATAGAAAAACTGATGGTCACCGGCAAAATAGCAGGGAAAAGATCCCGAGCTCGGAATCCCCGACGATGGACTGACCAAGTAAGGACCAAGTAAGTAGTGACCAAGTATTGGTGTCGAGTGTCTCACTCGGAACACCACTATACGATGCCCTACATAAAGGGAATGCTAACACTAAGGAGCCACGATCCTCTGCATTGAAGAAATGAATCAGGAAGACAAGAGAAGAGATGTTGTTTTATTATAATACGCTTCGGCTGAAACAATCTGATTCATTTTGAAGATAGTTCACTGAATAAAATTTATAGTTCCAACATCGATATTTCAAAATCCGGCCAAAATTTAATTTCGGTGATTTACGAGCGATCGGGGCACATACCAAATTTTATGTCCGTACCTACTATCTAAGGCCGCTTTAAAGGTAATGAACGTTGTTTCTTAGCAGTTTTGAACCGAATGATGTAATTATAATTGTATTGCAACTTACATAGAGTAATTGGCTAAGAGCAATTTTATTATTGCTGTTAATTATCTGACGCCTAGATATTTGAATTTCAGGTTCCCATTCCTGGAGTCGAATTCGAGGTATTAACGTATATATGATATTACAAAGCTGTGTGTGATTTTAAGTTAAAATATTTATATAAGTTGACTAAAATATCGGAAGGAAGCCTACAAATATAATGGGAAGGCGTGGGACGTATATTAAAAAGGTAGTTGGGCAGTACAGTTGACAATGGTCATAAATCTCCTTACAAGCGGAGTACCAACGCCAAGAGAACAACATAGAAATTATTGATTATGGGTAATAATGAGAACGATGTAAATAAATAAATATTTCATCAAGCCCTAGCCCATAACATGAGGCACATTAGCAGGCAAGAAAACAATATTAACGAATTTTCATACTGATACTTGTTCAACATTAATAATACCGAATGTCTTCCGTATAAGTAGATAATAAAATTCCAGTACCATCAACGTTAGCACTCAGCAAGAATTTACACCTGGAACACAGACGCTTATATCGCAACAATCTAAATGTTAATATCGTCCTTGGCGCATGAGTCGATGCGTATAAAAAGCAATAAGGTTAAAATTAAATATCACATACCTGTACTATGATTAATATATAAAACGTGTACGATAAACAATAAAAGCCTTAATCGATAATATATGTTTATCAAGCGGACGAGTTTTAAGTTAAAAGGCACTATAAAACTTGCTTCGGACGCACTGCGGTAAGTAGATGGTATTCTCATGTTAGAATATACGTTGCATTAATCTGATTCGAGAATAAATACGCGGTGATAGCTTTAGTACGTACGATTTATGCGTTCTATGAAAGCACAATTTACTGTACGTTAGGGTGATAATTGCGTGCACATGTTTGACGGCGCTTAGGTCTAGGTTACTGAGAACCGTAGAGTGGACTGGGGTTAATTAGGTGTGGATATTATTCTTTTGTCTATTTTGAGTTTAATAAATTACACGTTAAACGTATTGATGAGTAAAGTGATTACTTAAGCGTACTACCCGATTGCTAAATCTAGGTACTCAATAAGTAGAACGATGTGGTCATATATGATTTAAAATGTATTAGGGTCGGCATATAAGTCATTTTTATTATACTATACATACAATATTAAATAATCACCACCTAAGTAGTTTTCAACACCACATAGGTTGATAGGTTGATCGTTGATCGTTAGTCGTGTTGGTAGCAAGCGCGACTGCCGATTGAAAGGTCCTGGATTCAAATCTCAATATTCAAAATTAATGGTTTGGAGTATGTATTTGTGCCCGATATATGGCAAGATGCTCACCACCTATTCCATAAGGGGACGTTTATGTAACTGGTGAAGGGTGGGAGTGTACTACACTCCTCTGCCTACCTTTTCGGGGCTTACATGCGTAATGTTATGTTATAATATTTTCCTTCGTGCAGTAGTTATTAAAACAATACAGAAATGTAAAATAACGACATGGAACACGCGTCTTGTCACTACTCTATTCTATTACCGTGGCCTAAGTATGAGTCATAGCGAAGGAAGTCGAAGTACAGTCGTGCTAAGTAAGTGAACTTTAATTTACGTTTCAACCTGTTATAGTTTTCCACCTATATGTACATCGGAATAAGGTTTGAAGTTCCAGTGGAGCTTTTTCGTTTCTGTACTGCATGGACGCAAATGAGGAACACACGAACTGGTCAATTAATAAATTCTTACTGTTAGTTTTACAGGCACTTGAATGGAACGATTATTCAGTGTATGTATGTGCGTGACTGGTTTGCTTAGTAATTTTTACAGGAATATTTCATAATGACATGCTAATGATATCTTATCTGTAGTCAGGAATGTAATTCAAACACAAACAAATACAACTTTTTGAAAATATTCGTATTCATTACACAACACAAAATAATATTACCGCAATGTCTATGATTAATGCGATTTAAATGTCCCTTTAAGCTAATTGAATTGATTTTACAATAATATCAAATACGAAAATTTATTACATGGTAAAGTCATTATGCAAAACCGTAAGTAAATGAAGTCACAAATTAATACTTTTATATATGATAAAACAAACATAGACGAGAAATCTATTGAAATTGGCATCTGGAACGACTAATCATTTTCATCTCAGCTATATTTTACATAAATACTTGAACGCCGGCGAGTTGACAGTCCAGTACTTGACGATGCTCATTCTTTCCATTGTATTCAAAGGAGTTCAATGTTCTCAAAGTATTTATGGGCGTAGTAATTTAATCAACAGAATGAAGCTGGGTACAATGTCACATCAATGTTAGTGAAAAGAAGAAGGCAAGGTATCTGCAGATAAATTGAACTTTTTTGACGCAGTTATTCAAAAGATCAATATAAATGAATACGTAACAAAGAAGTAAGATCACGCCTGTAATCCACGAAGAGGTAAGAAGAAAAGTGTAGCACACTCTCACGTTTCACCAATGACGTTTATGTTTCATTGTGGAATAGACGGTGGACGGTGGACGATGGACGGTGGATGTGAATGGATAGGTGGTAGTGTCATACATCGGACACAGTTCCAGATTCTGAGCCTACTAGATAATCTAAGTTAGAAAAATCTAACACTACCCAACCCTTAATTTGAACCCAGGACCTCTTAATTGGCAGTCGCGCTTTCAAAGTACATTTTACATCTATTTTATGTATTTTATACTAACGAGGCAATTACAAAAAACATTTTCAAAATCAATTAAGAATCTTATACTGTACAAACAGCACTTACTGATGAGAAAAGTAATGTAAGAATTGACGCTAATTAAACAACTTCTTATGGTGATATTAAAATATCCTAACGCATACCTCTTTACAAATGTGCTTTTTAAGATTAAATATCACTTGCTCTAACGGTGAAGGTAAACATCGTGAGGAAACCTGTAAACCTTAGAGTTAATAAAAAACAGTTCTCTAAGGCGTGTGAAATCTGCAAAACACCACTTTGCAAGCGTGGCAGACCCTTATCCTTTCATTCTGAGAGGAGTACCGTGTCCAGCTGTAGAACGATCAAAAAGGGCCGACAAAAATTGTAAATCATTTATATATACATAATTTCAAAAATAATTACGGAATCATACATACATTACTTATCCTAACGCCAGGTCCCTTCCGAAGTAGGCAGAGAGCTGCTTGCCTGCCCTTTACGAAATAATTGCACACATTATAAAAGATAAGAATTAATATTCGCATTAAATATTAATAATGCTAGTAAACTACCAAACACGACAGTCAAGGGTAAATAAAAAGTTAAAGATACTTCTACACTATTTAT
Organism: Pyrrhopyge pelota; assembly: GCA_018246515.1. Classification (NCBI taxonomy): domain Eukaryota; kingdom Metazoa; phylum Arthropoda; class Insecta; order Lepidoptera; family Hesperiidae; genus Pyrrhopyge; species Pyrrhopyge pelota. Next base: position 1,658 of record DWFE01000009.1, on the reverse strand, counting down.
AATGTAAAGAAAATAGATCGTAAAGAATAAAACAAAGCGAACAATGCATTAAATGTCGCCTCTTGCAAACAAAGATTTGCGAGGCGAGTTTATTCAGTACCCGGTATCAGAATCGCGAGTACTATTAAGAGATCAGGAATCTAAAATAGTAATGTACGCTCCGAGGCATGAACAAAACAGGAGCGCTAAGAATACAATGCTTAATACGGCGCTATTTAACTTTCATTTTATTCAAAGATCAATCCAATATTCCTACCCAAAGAAAACAACTCGACTTTTCCATCTAATAATACCGAGTGCCTACATTATACGTTTTTGAATATCATAGCTGTCCGTTCCAATGTTAGGAACTTGTTTATTTTCTGTGTTCCATTATTCACATGAAATTGCTTGTTAAAACGAAACAAAGTAACTTTGGTCGTGGATATATTATTTGCTTACATATTTTCATTTTAGTTTGAAACTACAGTAATTTATTTTGCGAAACAAGTAGGTTCAACATTGTGCGAATATTTTGATCTACAATCTGAAATTGGAGGTTGGAACAAAGAGATTGCTTTATTAATGGCGTGGTTGGATGTGGTGAATTAGAGGTTGGTACGCAAAGTCTTGTGAGTGAACATTGAGAAGTGTTTGAAATAGTTTTGTAAGTAGATAGCAGGTCTAAAATAACGCAGCCAGCCGGTGGAAACAAAACAAATGCTACCACAATAAGACGAGGTTCCGCGTGCCACACCGCAGAGGCGATGCGACAGTCCAAAGAGGATTTATGTACGACAGTATCACCTGCCCCCCTTATTTTGCTAAATCCGTTACAGAGCCGTTCATTCATGCATTCTGTCTATGCTTGTTTGCTCATACAATCTCACTTATCATACTCTTTTTAATGAAGCTCATTAAACTCACTTCGGGAGCTATTGCCACTCTTTTGTTTCGTTGTTTTTCAGTATCTTTGTGAATTCTGATTTTTATTGTCTTATGAGAATTGTAAACTACTATTTGCTATCTACCCACTTTAGCTGAGTATAAGTAGATGATTTGAAAATTGTTTTGTTTTGCGTTTAAATTACTTTAATAATTTCAAATCTTTAAATGCCCTTAGTAAGCATAGTTTCGAATGTTTTTTCCTGAATTATCTTCTTTCTCGCCTTGACAACTTCGAGAAAATCAGTTGTCATCATTAAAAATTGATTAGGCAGAATCATTATTCATTTGAAAAGGTTATATAAAACTAATCTACATTCTTCTTCGATGTATAAACCTGTCGCGTATTTTTTTAATTTATGTACGTTAAAAATGCACTATAGGTCGCCAGTGTAGTTTAGCGCAAAATGTCAGCAAGAGTTGAGTCATTCATCTTCCTCAATAACTCGTGGCACTTTCGGCCACTGGGACAATTTAGTGCGCTTCTGTACAAATAGAATTTATGGGCGACAGTGTCTCCCGGAAGGACGATTCTTCATTCTGGTAGACGGTCACGCCACATATGGCAAATAGGTTAGCAAGTTTGTGAATATTGTTGAAATTTTAGCACTGGGTAAAAGTTTCCTTATGTTAAACTTTATATACCCAGTAGTAGTTTAATTCTTTACATTGCACTACGTACTAATATTCATGGAACTCAAGAGTTTTATAAATATTACATTTATATTAATTTT